>NNCF01126784.1:402059-423326 GCA_002313205.1 Laupala kohalensis
CCTGGAGAACCTGTATAAAAAATCCACCTCTACCCGAAGGAAAACCGGAGAAAAACCCGGGCCAGGATGGGGCTACACAATTAATGTACACAACCGTGCCAAAGTTGAGTACACATAAAACTAAATTAATATGAGCCATAAGACAACACAATCATGCAAGAAAATAGTTTTTGAAATTGTTATAAGTTGTTTAAAAAGTACTACAGCAATGGCGTGATAAAGCACAAGACGAATTTAACTTTTGTTAAAATCAATAAATTCTTTTACAGTGTAGAAGCACTGGTGCAGGAGATAGTTTTTAACCGCGGATTTGAAGATATTCAATTTCATAATATCTTTTATATTCCCGAATGACACGGTCCTTTTTGGCAAAGAGTGGTTGACACTCTAGGGTGATGAATATTATTACTAATGCGAGTAATGTGTTCGTAAACGAGACTGTTTCGTATGAAGCAAGGGTGGTGCTTCAGTAATTCGGTCTTAACAAACAAGACCGTTCATAAATATAAATGCAGGGAAGTGTTAAGATATTTAATTTCCTTGAATAAAGGTTTACAAGAGTTTCGGGGGTGAGATTTACAAATTATCCGAACTATCCTCTTCTGAATTCTGAAAGTTTGAATACTCTGACCGGAATTACCCCAGAAGGTAATGCCGTAACGTAAATGGGAGTAAACGTTTGCAAAATATACGCAACGGGAAATACGTGGACTAACTGCGTTAACTAAGATTCGGAATGCGTAACACAATTTGCTTAATTGGGAATTAAGATTGTCAATGTGACAATTCCATTTGAGGTTGTCTTGAATATGGAGACCTAAGAATTTTGTATTTGTAACAGTTTTTAATTGTGTTCCGTTTAAAGAAAGAGAAACCTGGGGTAAAGATTTTGTGATACTATTGTGAAATGACATAGACACTGTTTTGTCAGTGTTTACAATGAGACGATTTGCATGAAACCAAGTCGAAAGGTTAGACAAAACGTTTTGAGCATTGGCGTGTTTACATAGTAAATTAGTGTCATCAGCAAAAAGAACCATTTTGCAATCTGATGTGGATGATGACATGTCGTTCACATACAATAAAAAGAGTATAGGGCCGAGAATTGATCCTTGGGGTACTCCGCAAGTAAGTGGCTTTGTTTCTGAAAGGCAATGCTGAAGTGCTTTATTGTTAATATCGGATATTTCGACCTGTTGATATCTATCTTTTAAATAGGAAGTTTGTCTTTGATGTGGAAGTAAACGAATGCTTAAAGAATACAATTTTGAGAGAAGAATTTCGTGATCGATGAGATCGTAAGCTTTAGATAAATCAAGATAAACATCCTTTGGATTTTCTCCACGGTCAAGAGACGTGGTAACATCGTTTAAGAAAGAAAATATGGCGTTGTAGTGGAAAAGGATTTTCTAAACCGTGTTGATCGTCAGAGAGCATGTTACTTTTTGGTAAAAAATCTAGACGACGCTAATACAACAATTTTTCTAGGATTTTTGAGAAAGTGGATAGTAGATATATTGGTCGGTAATTTCCAATATTAAGTTTGTTTCCTTTCTTGTGTAAAGTTTTCATTTTAGATCTCTTAAATATGTTAGGAAACACCCCTTCCGATAAAGAACTATTAAAAATATTTATGAGTGGATTTAATATAGCTTGGGACAAAAGTTTAACAAGGAACTTGGGTATATCATCTATGCCTGTTGAATTTTTTTTAAATGAGCTGATGATTCTCATGACTTCACTGGCGTTAGTTTCCGAAGTGAACATAGAATTGGGTACGGGGGTGGATAAAATTGCAGGACATTTATTTGGATATATTAAGTTTGTTATTTTACCTACTTCTGAGAAGTAAGAATTAAACAAATTTGCGATGTTCTGAGGATTTGATGCTAAAGTATTTTGCCATAGTTTAGTAGAGAAATATTTTCTTCGCGATTTTGAGGTGACGTGTAATTTTTAACAATATTCCACATGGATTTCATCCGGTTGTTCGATTTTAGTATATGCCTGTCGTTTTCCATAACTTTAGCTGCATAGACTACTTTTCGAAGAATAGTCTTGTATTTACGAAAATAATTGTGGAATTCGGGTGGTTGGTTATAGAGTTATGAAAGATAATATAAACGGCGTTTGTTTTTTGAAGAAATTCTTATCCCTTGGGTGATCTATTTATTGTATTTCTTTGTGTTAATTAACTTGCGTTTTATGGGAAAGCAAGAGTTGTAACGTTTTAGGAATATTGAGATAAATACATTGAATTTGTCATCGGTGCTTTGGCAATTGTAAACATCTTTCCATGTTTCTTCCCGCAAATAATTTATAAACATGGATTGATTTGTGTCATTTAACTCTCCTGAAAACTTGTAAAGGATTTAAATGGTTTTAGTTTATTATTAATAGTCAATACTTGAGCAAGATGATTGCTGTATCCGGCGCTAAACACTTCAGAGAAATACGAGATTCCATTGTTGACGATAATTTGATATAGCAATGTTTGAGATGAACCGGAGAGGCGAGTGGGGTCGTTTATCGTAGTAATAAGGTTGAAGGAGTCGATAAGATTCTTGATTCGATTAATTAGTTAATGTTCAGAGTCGGATGTATTAAGGAAATCGATGTTGAAATCACCACATCTCACGATAGATTCAGTAGATTTAAGTGTGATATGTTTTAAAACAATTTTGAAATTCCGAAAAAATATGTCAAGATCTGATTGAGGAGGTCTATAAATACACAAAACAACAATACCAGTGTCGGTCAAATTAACAGTAGAAAATTCGAACACACTACGCAGTAGTTCTCGTAGCCTGGCAGTGGAGAAGATAAAATATCATTACGTACGTAGATACATGTACTTCCGTGGGGATTTTTTCCTTGAAAATTTTGCCGACAGTAAGAACTTGCTAAATAATAATTAGTAATAACAGTATCGTTGATGTTGTTAGTTGAAAGCCAATGTTCTGTGAGGCATAGCAAATCGAATGGATTTTCATGTACCAGAATTTCAATGTCTGTCAATTTGTTTGAAAGGGATTGGACATTATGATGAAATATAATTATTTTATTTTCGCAAAAAGTTTGTGATTCACGAGAAACGGAATAGACGTTAGATTATGGAGATGAATTTCAGTTTGGTACAGCTTCTAGTTCTGGATCAATCCCGCACACTGCACCCGAACGCGATTGACACCTTCGAGTTCCACATCATACTCCTGAGCGCAAGTTGTGACTGTGTATGGGGGCGGCAGGAGATGTGGATGGAGGAATAGATGAGGAAGCAGTAGGTGAAAAAACGGGGAGAGGAGAAGAAATGGGTGTGGAGATAGGAGATGGTGATGAGGTAGGAGCAGTGGGAGGTGGAAGAGGAGATGAAGTAGAAGCAGGAAGAGGTGTAGGAGTGGGTAAAGGGGCAGGTGGATGGTGTGAGGTCAGATGTGAAGCTAGGAGAAAACTGAAGTGATGTTTCCCAGACGGTCTCAGATGTAAACCGTGCTGGGTAAAGTCGTTGGCAGTCAGGTGTGATTGCAAATCAAAGAATGTAATTTTTGTGTTTAGGGAGATGTTTGCCAGGTTAATTTCATTGTTGATTTGTGGAACGTTGAAGCGTGGAGGCAGGCTAGATAGTACTATGTTTGTGTGCTGAGAGGCTATTTTTAGTTTTTGTTGATGTTCAGACGCGTTGAAATTACCACCCAAGTTAATATCGTTCTGCCCACCTATGATGATTACTGTGTCCCGCTCTATTCGGTTTTTAGTGTAGGTATCTAGTTCTCGAATAACAACAGCCAAACGAGCGTTTGGCATAAAGAAACCGGAGACTGAGAACTGGTTAGGAAGCAATCCACGCGAAACGGAGTACATCTGACGACCGTACGAATCAGCTAATATGAGAAAGTTTGGTTTATGCGTGGAAGTGTTGGCTTCATCTCTGGGAAGCACTACTTTACGTGGTTTTGGGCGGCTTTGCTTGGATTGTGAACAGGTTTGGGTACTGGACGGGAGGGGATGAAACGAGTTGGTAAGGGAGGAAACAGGGACATGTCATCTACCTCACTAAACCTATTCTGAGTGAAGAGTTGGGGTGGTGCATGTGTCGTTGGTCTAACCGGGTGCTAGCAGTTGGAAGGACGGCGAGAATTCCTGACTGTAGATCAACAGCCGATCGTGTTCTTATTGACCTGTTCCAGCGCACTGATCCGTGTGTCATTATAATGTACGAAGTAATTGTACGCCTTCTGAAGATCAGCTTTGAATGATTTGAGGAATGCGAGAGTGTGCATTGTTGTGAGTTAGTTAGCTACTTAACGACAAAAACAAATGAGAATACACGAAAACCGACAACTAACACTGAATGAAGGATATTAGTATAATAATATATTTATTACTACGGAAGTTACAAATGAGATATTAAGTAAATTAAATATACAAACAATCCGAAGACAAAAATGATTGAAATAATTATTTAGGGTGACCACTGGAGGTTATTTAATTCGACAATAACTACTCTATATTATATTAATTTTTTTAGGACGACAACTTGATATTAATTAATTCGACCATAACTACTCTATATTATGTTAAAATGTAAATAAATACGAAAGAATCAAGAAATACGAATTGTAAAATGATGTAATAATTCTATGAAATTATGACGATAAACTTGGGTGCAACAATAGGGCAGGTTTTCTTTGAAAGTTTAATTATTATGTGATAGAATGTGCACGAGAAATTCTAAATACACCCTAATGTTTACTCCTGATGCACCAAGAAACTAAATTAATGATTCTGTTTGTACTTACGTAAAATTTATCACGCCTTTGAGAAGCACTTGAATGAAAAAAATACGATCTATGTTAGGTCTGTAAGGCTTGATAAACGTTAGGAAACGTTTTAAATGTTTTTTCCCCACTTAACACACACAAAACAAACAAATTTTACACTGCAATAAAGTTAGGAACTAAATGCAACAACTTAATCACAAAAACTCGATAAAAATAAAATAATTAGGAATATTAAACTGAAAAAATACGGAGCGCTTATTCACAACCGTAGCTAACGCCAGGAGCAGGCTAGCCAACCTCATGTATTTTTAATCTCATGAATTGTGAATAATAATACGTAACGGCAAAATAACATTTATCATGTGCTATCGTTGTATTACTTTACACATTTGTGCTCAATAAATTTCCTTTTTACCCTTCTTCCTTTTGTAGTATTCAATGAAGTGCAACTTTCCCGCCAAAGGCACCTACAAACTTATTGGTTTGTTTAAAGAAATGTCCACTTTGTCAAAAGAAATACTGCGTGATTCCTTTCACCATTTATTTTATTTACATATCTTGCTCATAGGAGGCATTGTGTTCAAAGGGTGATGATAGT
The DNA here is from genome assembly GCA_002313205.1 of Laupala kohalensis. Taxonomy (NCBI): domain Eukaryota; kingdom Metazoa; phylum Arthropoda; class Insecta; order Orthoptera; family Trigonidiidae; genus Laupala; species Laupala kohalensis. The sequence goes on from NNCF01126784.1 coordinate 407,439, forward strand.
TTCAGAGATTTCGTTTTCTGTGATTGATTTACATCAGCGTCTGTAACGATTTTTGTTCCCATAGGTTCATGTGATATAAGCATATAATTTATAATAGCACTTCATGTTGGATGCCAAAACGATATCATCTCGAAAATTCTTTTCAAATGCATTTGTTAAGAATTTCTCATTGCTAAAGGAGGAACGGCGGTCTAAGGAAACTCTACTCTTCAGTGGATTCATGGATTGGAGGTTCATAACTATGGCAGGAAGCAGTAGACTGTACCTGTCAAATATGACTAAATTACAGCAAGACTGTGTTCAGTTAGAGGATTTCCATCTACATCTTTGAAAAAAGCATCGATACTTGAAATATTACAATATTTCCTAAAACATTTTGAGGCATGAAAATAATGGTACCAAATAATTTGTAATTTGTTTCTGGTTTGCCGTTTCAAAGCTTTTGAACCATTTTAATGGTTTTCCACCTCTTCTTCCTGGGCAGAAGAATATGAAGTGATGCAAACAGACGCAAAATTCTCTTATTCTCTTTTTTCGTCATAATGTAATTAATATTAATATATAATACGCATTAGTTATTAATTATTTGATATTATTACATATTAAGTATAACACATAATGAGAGTTATTTTCAACTACCCATCGAGTTCGAAATGAACTCGACAGCACGTAAAAAAATTCCGATTGAGGTTCTTCAGGGTGAAAGAGCATGCGAAACTTATTAATTGTTCTTTAGTCAAATGTTTGAGTGAAATTCTACTTATGCAGATAAATCAGTCTCTACCTCTCAAGGATGAATAAAAGAGAATGTTTGGGTCCGTTTTTCGTTTATTCGAATCACCCTAATTCTAATGAAATTGTGATCACTAATATTTCAAAACAAAAGGGAAGTTACCTAGATTTTGTTTTGTAAAGCCACTTCTCCCATTCTCGCTCCTTAACAATAAAATTAACATATCTATTTGCAAATTTCCACGTATATTGAGGAAATTGGTAAAAATTGAAAGTAATATATTTCAATGACCATACAATTTGCTACAAATTCAATATACCCGATTCTGAAGGCATTCGGATTTCCGAAATTATTTACAATCAAAATTGAAAGTTGGTGCCCAACATTTTTCCCTTTCATTGACGTTGAGTGATAGTCAATTGGGAAATTGAGCATCACTATTTTATTTTCTGTACGGCTGACCTCCTTCTCCCTTCCCTCTACCACATTGTGGTGGGGTATATACGGACGCCGCGCTCGCCAGTCTCGGACAACACTTTACGATACCCAATCGTAAACAAAGCATACAACTCGACTCTCTAAGTCAATAAGAATACTGTATTGTGTTCTTTTTCCGGTGAGTGAATATCTATTACTTGAAACCTATCGATATGCCACCGTAGAAAAGAAAGAGATTGGCCATATTACTCCTGCAGCCAACAAAAAAAAACAGCAGCACGTGAACAACGGGAGCTTCGTCAACAGTAGGAAAGTATCAAAGCTTGTACGTTCTACATGAAAAGCGAAGGAAACTTAGAAAAGAGAGCCTCGCCAATACCAGAACATTCAGGGTTTGAGAAATGCCCCATAAACGAGAATTACACATTTAATTTAGGGAGTATACAAAGAACTCTAATAACGAAGGACTTTTATGACCATTTTGTCGTAATATGACTGACTCGAATGACTGACAAGATATAGGAGGGTATTATTTCTCATCTAAGATTTGGGAATTTTTCCTTCCTACATTTTGGGAACTTTTGGGAATAGAATTGCGTGATGCACTAGACTACCAATTCAAGTAGAAGAAGAAGTATCTGCCAATTCTTTTCTAATCATTTTTCGGTACGAGAATATTGATTTTCCAAACTTTTACCTGTGATCCATATTACCACCACCTGATGGTAATATGGACCATGTATTTTTATTCACGACAAAACTGATATTTTATTGAACAATTAGGTTAATGATACAAAAGTGAGTAGAGTATTTTTTTACATTTGGTGATTCAGAAATGAAGGCAGCGGAAGTAAACGGTTGATAGTCCGCTTCCTTTCAAGTATCGATGTTTCCAGTAAAAAATAGGCAGCAATATAAATTGCATGTTATCTCGACGAGAAAGTAATGTTTCCGACGTAATAATGCTGCTCGCGAGGGCAACAAAAGCCACTCGTCAACATTTTGAAAGAAGTCTTATTAACAAGATTCTGGCCAACTCCACATCAAAATCAACATCACCAGTTATAAATATAAATAAATAAATTTATTGTCAAAAAACAGTACAAACTGCGTATGACCACGTGGAGGGAAAAAAAACTAATTTACTCTCCGGAAGCAAGCAAGGGACCATCCCATCAATTCCGATCAAGGGCCCTAAGGCAGAGGCGGATTCAAAAAATTCAGCAAAAATTCCTAGATAAGATAAAAAGTTAGCTGCGAGTTATAATACTAATAGAATGTCAATATGTTTGTAATTTTAAGCAAAAAATTACATGTAAGTTATTATCGAACTATAGATTATTCTGAGTATAGTGCTTAAAAATCAAAAGAATTGAAATAACACTAAATTCACGATTTATTGTTACAATAGACCCGCCCCTAGACAAAGCCTAGAGAACCTGTATGATAAATCCGCCTCTACCCGAAGGAAAACCGGAGAAAAACCCGGGCCAGGATGGGCCAGGCCAGTTGATTTCACGATAAGAACTGATTTAGAAACGGCATGATAAATGAGAAGCTATTTTAATTTAATTAAGAGAAATATTGAGACTTACCGAGCTATCTCAATAAGGTGATTACAGCAACATACAACCCACAGTTTAGTGGGCGACCACACGAACTCTGACTGTGGAATTTCTCACGTGTTATCACTCATGTGCCCTTGCTGAAGTGAATGTAAGCGACATCGGCCGGTTTCGGGGTTTATTAACCGTTAGAAGTGAGGATGCACCATAATACCAACCGACACCTCATAATATTTCAAACCACTCCGATCTGTATCATCGTCCCTTAAAACGTACAATTTTGTAAAAATCTCGTAATCAATTCTCTTCACACTTACTGGATTAAAAAATATCCAAAACAGTTTTTCAAAATTACTCATTAATTAAATAGTATTCTGAGAAACCTTACGAAACTTCCTATATCCTTTTTTAATATATATGTANATATATATATATATATATATATATATATATATATATATATATGGGGTTTTCAGCAGCAGTCTTTATTAATTTATACAATTAAAAAACGGCACACAAATGAAGAAAGATGAATTTTAAATTATGGAAATGGTGGAGGTCTCAAGGCCACCTATACCACCAATTCCATGTAAATATCTATACATACATTACTTAAACACGTGAAACAATATTACACAAAAAATTGCCATTTCAATTCAACTTTTCATCAACTACAAAAAGTATTCTGGCCAGTATTCCACAATAATACGAAGTAGTTCGAAACTCTAATACATAAATCAATACTATGTTAAGAAAAGATAATGCTATTAGGTATGGAAAAGCCTCAAGTATCTATAATTCTCGGAACATAATTAGTATACAAATATTACAAAATATTAAAACAGAAAAGAAAAAGAAACAATAGTATGGAAATGAAAGGAAATGCGAACAAAATACATGACATCTACACAAATATCTGAAATTAGTATAAAAGTATTGGCCTCTATCATAAAATGTAATTTGTAGCATCAATGTAAATTAATGAATACACAAAATAATCGTAAAAGAAAAAAGAAAAATGAAGTTCGAAATGAAACCAATAACTTTGATTATAATTTTTTAATGAAATAAAATAGTAATAATTTATATGTGAAATACATTGTACGAATGATGGATACATTTCTTAAAGTAAGGAAAAACCATTATGAATAAGGCAACTTTTCTCGTATTTGAAAGTTGATGAGCGTTAACGTAACTAAATATGGCTGGCTTATACCTGGATTTGGGGGTGCAATTAAATCATCCTGTGAGATATAACAAAGATACGAATGATAATTCTGGGTTTCTGTAACAAAAGGAGAGAGTTTGCTAGGGATTCATGGGTTTCAAGTGTTGTGGCTGAATTTCTGAGTTTTATATGGATGAATTAATTGAACTTTAGTTGTTTTTAAATTTCTTTTTCTAGTATTTTTGAAATGTAAAAAATTGTAGTTTTATCATGTGTGGGAAGACATTTACTAGACACGTGAAAATGATTATTGACCTGAGTCATGACGAAAAATATTTGTATCTTCTTTATGTGAAATTTCTTCGTTTTTGTCTAACATTTTTACGTCAGGAAACAATGATGAAGTTCACAAATCTATGAATGACAGCTTTTTGACCAATCCTTATAGCCTTATATAGCCTTTTCTTCAATAATATGCCACAATGCTTGCACGTGTGTCGAAAGAACAAGAAGGATAGGACTGCGATGGATATGATGCTGGTATCTCGTGTTAGGCAGATCACGCTCTGGCGACAATCAACGCAAAAGGTGCGCTTGCTACAGTTGACTGAGTGACTGGAATTAATTTGACCTATTGGTCATTATCCTGTGTCAAACATTCATCCTACTGTGTTTGGAAAAACTTGCCAGTCATTGTATGCATGTAGAGGCCCGTGAGGTTTTACATTGGACCTCCAAGCGTCGACGTAATGGTGAATTTCTATAAGTGAAATCTAAACAAAGAAATTACGGAAGTGAAGTGTGTGAATTACTCTTTCAGAGAACCGTATTTGTATTTTTGTACATAAAATGTATGATCATTGTGAACAGAACCGTATAATTAACAAGAATATATCAATTCAAGTATTCAAATTGAACGCAACAGTGACACGGTAAAGAATCTAAGATCTAATGAGAACAGTTCTGCCCTGTTTTTCTTCGGAGTGAAGAAGAGAAGAATGATGTAATTAAAATGAACTATTAGTGAAGTGAGGTGTAAAACACTAATCACAGTAGCATTTTTCTTTTTTTGGTTCCTGTATATGTGCTGATACAAATATTTACCTACGCGTTATAATAGAACGTTATATGCGCTATTTACGTACATTCCGGATGTTCTTTCCATATTCTCTTTCTTTAGCAAATTTTGTACGTCTTTTAATGTCTGAACGCTGCAGGAATTTTTTGGTCTTTTCCAGTAGTATTTCAACGCCAGAAACATTTTCTTGGTTGCAAAACTTGATCTCATTGTACTCAATGCGCCATTTAAGTCCATCGAGTGTCTCACATTATTACTGTTTCCATATCAACAATATGCATTATTTTGAATACACTTCGGTCGCATGAGGATAGTTTACTTGTGAATCTGCAATTGGATAACGAAAATTATCACTTCAGTCCTGAACTTCACTTGGTCGAGTTGTATCGTGTGCAGATTACGCCATGCTCATTACATTTGGGTGCAGCGAGGATTATACGTTCGGACGACCATCGCTTTGCTACCTCTGCGTGACGCAGTGCGACTCGACAAACCCCAACACAAGCTGAAAGCAGATGAAGGTTTACATTTAATGGTGATGACGGAACGTTAAGTAACAGACGATCCGAAGAACTGGTATTTCAAGTCAAATTGACAAAGGTATCTGCCATAAAGTAATCCAGCCAGAAAAAAAGATCAGTAAATTTAGTTTCAACTCAACTAATAATTTATCGATGTTTCTTTATTTCAAATCTCAATATTCACCCCCCCCCAAAAAAAAAATCAACAATTATGGACAATTGATATAATAAGTTAATAATTTACAGCTTAAAGCGTCACTGCCACATGAGGTCGCAGGAGGAAATAGGCTCTTCCACTCTCCGGAAGCATGTAAGGGACCAATCCATCAAGTATCGAAGAATGAAAGAAAACGAGCCTCCGGTTGGGGCTACAGAGATACATGGACATCTGCCAAGGTAGAGTGCTAATACACACAACCGTGTGTATAATCGAACACATTTAATCTTGAGTAATCGACAATGGTATATATTTCGAAAATTACTGGATAAATGTTCAGTTTAGTCTTGTAGATAATGCGACAAAATACAACTGAAGTTCTAGATAAGGGTCTTGAAATTCCTTAACTCGAAAGTTTCCATTTCATGGAATGTAGGACAAAGGTCTACATCGCGCGACATAATATTGTCTGCGGCTCTTGCGTCACGAAGGCGAAAATAAATCTAGGGTTTCCGGTGCTTGGAAACAAAATGCAACATTCCGTCCCATCACTTACAGACGAAAAACTCTAATAAATCTCTCTCTCAGTGAGAGGAAAGCAAAATATACGTTTTCCTTTCCGGATACGGAAGTTGAACCACTTCTCCATTCCGCCTGAAAGAAGAAACTGAGTCCCCTCTCCTGTTTCAATTCACCCACTTAAGAATCCATGTTTCCCCTCCCCAATTCGATTAGAGCCGATCATGTCAGTTGCTAATTTTAAATTAAGGAAACTCATCCTGTTCTTTCTTGCGTCTCGTTCATTTAGAATCAATAGGTAATTTCCTGTGTAGGCTCTCTATAAAAGGAATTGAAGTATTACAATTTTAAATGAAATTTCTTGAAACATTTCACGTACACATAAAAACCTATGAACGAGTTGATTTTTTTCAAAGCTTTTTTGAGACACTATACGTTACAAAGGCAATCTCGAAAGAAAATTATTTACTCTTTGGATTTTTTTTCTTTCCTTTAATGTCTCAATGGTCACTGAACTGGGATTACAATTTGATAATAAAAATGATTCATTTACGAGTAATTATTACTTCAATGAAAATTATTGGGATTCAATTTTCCGAAATGGAATGAAATTAAATCTACATTTCCTGATGGGGGACCAACATTTCTTAAGTTGTGAAAATGTCAAATATTAAATTCATCAGTATTTTGAAAAAGTTTCTACTGTTTTCTTTATCAACTTGTTTTTGAATTATGTTTCAAGTTGAATACATTTTTAGGTATATGCCGTGTGGTTACCCTCTTGAATATGCCTTACGAATTGGATATAACCGATTAATTGTTCGTAAACCAGGATTTTTGGACCTAAATATAAATTTATTAGAAGTATATTTGCCAGAATGCAAACTCATCAATTCAAGACAGCAAAAAGGCTTCTTTCTTCATATTTCTAGGAAATTACTCATCCTATTGATTCCAAGAAATTTTTCTGTATTATATACTTGTATTTTTGTACGGCACTAAGCAACGTGATTTCTTTAGATTCCAAGAAATGAACACTATTATGTTTTTAAATTATTGAATTCTTAGAAAATATTCTTCAATTCGACATAAATTATTTTTTTAATCTTTCAATTGCTCGCAATAATCATGGGTAACAATGCAAGTTGGCAATGACCGGATAACAAAGACTTCGGTAAGATTCCAATGATCAGTCCTCCAGGAAGGTAAATGTTTTCTTTCTTGTGTTCGTAATATGATTCTTGAAATATTTAAAAACTCATACAATATAAATCAATCAATTGAAACAATTCCGTAATCAAGCTCAGAATTATAACGAATGAAATTATTTCTCATGTGTCATAAAACATTTATGAGTCTCTATCGCACCTAAAATATCAATTTGTGATTCAGAAGCACATTTCTGTAATAATGTCTTTCATCGTGAAACTGTTTGAAGATTATATTTAAAGGTGAGGGGAGTAATCAGAGTAACTGAAATAAACTATTCATAGTTGAAGAGAAATGAGGGAAATTTGGAAGGACAGCAAATAATGATTTTTTCCAGATCTCTCGAAAACAAACTATTTTTGGAAAACCAAAATAAGGTAAAATGATGTAGAACCATTTCTCTTAACAAATGTCTCTGGTTTTCAAGATATGGAAGACAACGGAATATGTATGGATTACTTCAACAGCTTTGACTGCTTTTCAATAAAGATTCATATGTACTCTTACAGTCGGGAACAAAGCAACTGCTCCTTCTATTGTCGTCACCACTGTCAATGGCATATGGCAGCGCAGACGAAGACAGTGATACTTTGCGTTGTTTACAAATTTCTTAACAGTTGTCACGGTACCTAAACTGAGCTCCTGCGCATCGGACATGGTTCAGAAACGACGAACCCTCTTTCGTTTCTTACTTCATACATTTGTTCACTCAGAAAATTAAGTCCCTGACTTGCTTTAACAAATTCCGCCTTTTGTTTTTCAGAGTTTCGAACATAAGGCACCATTAAAGAATCATTATATCTCTGCAGGAAGTAAAACGTCTAAGAAATTACTGAATCACCACGAGAGGTTTGACGCTATTCACACGGTCACGCGCTTTTACAAAGGCTACTGCGCACCCGAAGTTATAATCCGTGGCAACCGCCATAGTACAGCGACATCTGGGGCCCGTTTCACAAAAATACAAGTGTTCTAACAAGAAGTAGATAGTTTCCTAACTTGTTAGTAACAAGTACTTGTCGGTAACAAGTGGAATATATCCACACGTGTCAGTAACAAGAATTAGCGGACAGTCCAGTCTTTCTCGTTTCATTCTGCGTTACGTAAAGGCAAATTTGGTAATTTTAAAACATTTTACGAGTATAGTTTATGGTAGATATAGCACAGAAAGTTATTATTTTTTACGTATTGTTAAAAATATTTCAAGCTTATCAACAATGATTTTCTAAAATGCATAATAATAACTAAGGTAAAATAATGACGGATAAAAGAATTAAAATATATAGTAAAATAAATACGGATCTTTTCCATAATACGTTCTTGCAATATGTCCTTTTTTCTTCCAGTTTTACAGACGTCCCTCTGTAGCGTTCGTTAAATTCGTACACTGACACAAATGTGAAGTTCACTCTTTCCCTGAAAGTTTTCCTATGTCGTTGCACACGAATGAATAGCTCTCCTTCATAATAGAATTTGACCTCGGCATATTAATAAAATAACACTTGTAACATAGTTAATCTACGTTTAAAGCTAAGTAAGAAATATTTGGTTGGTAACAAGTTTTTTTTGTGGGACTTTAGGGCTCGTCAACATCGAGGTCATTAGAGCCCATAAGTTTATTTTACAAGTTACCTATAATTGTTGGTAACCTAACAATGTAAACGGGTTTGAAGTAAACCACTTGTAAAATTGCAAAAACTCTCTTGTAATTACAAGTTTACAAGCTTACCTTTGTAAAGCGTCAATATTTTTAAAAACTTAAGAAAATTAACATGTTACTTACAAACTTGTATTTGTGAAACGGACCCCTGGTGTGTAACGCGCATTTGATCTACTCATGCAATGTACGATGCAACACTAAAAAGTTATATTATCACCTTGTATGTTTTTGCATGAATCCAGAATAAAACAACAATCCATTGTTGATATTGAAAACGCAGTGCTTTCTTATGTCGAAAATTTTACGCCTTAAAATATATTTTTAAATTCCGTTTAATTCCGTATCGTCTATTGCAGTATTAAAACTGCGAATTTATCATGTTTCTTGTCTATATGACTTTTGTGGGCAATGTCTCTGATACCTGAGTCAGTTATTCAACAATTTCTCAGTTTCTGATGTTTTAGATTAGAGGGTCACACAAAACCATGCAATATCTAATATTTTATTATATTTTATTTTGTGGGGCTTTTGGCTAATTATTTTACATGCTTACTTAAGATGATTATGAAAACTAGAGAAAAATTTTTTTGATGTTAAATTTTTTTTTTACAAAATGTACTTTATTTTCGTTGCAAGGCATAAATGTGATTGAATATTTACTAGAACAGAACTCTCGGTAATTTTCTGAAAATGTGAATAAAATTGTGCTATTTCGGCCATAAAGATTGTGGTCCATGCAGTGCCTCTTCGACATCTATTCTTGGTGTATAGAATAAATCATGGAAACCGTCGAATATAAAAGTGGATCTGATGTACTGCATTTATCAAATAGGCAAAACTGTATCCCATCCGGTATTTGATCGTTCGGGTTGAAGATTTCCAGTGCACCTGTGAGTCAATATTTGTATAGAAACAAATGAACTACCATCAGATTTTGGACTAATATAATCCAAAAAGTTCATTTTACAATACACAAATGGATTAAACGTTTCAGGTTATGTAATCATAAAGAGTAAATGCAAAGAAAATATCATGCCATTTTATTAATGAAGTACGAGGTAATTTGCTTCTTTCTCGACTTAATAATATCAATCTCGTACCTAGATTTTCCGCCGTGATCACGCAGTTTCAACTCCTTAGACTAATTGAGAAATTAATTAATTAATTAGCTTCATCATCATGTTTGTAGTATTTGAGGGACTGGCAAATAACATGAAAGTTCAGTGATTCGGAAATTGACCCGTAATTTCACAGGGAGAGGAATTATGGCACTGAACCATAATAAATAGTGCCGATATAATACATTTATGGAGTATTTATATTTAGCAACATACCATGCAAAACTCCTCCGCACGTAAAATGATTGTAAAATTGCATAAAACATTTCTCGCTTGAAGAAATTTATTCCACAGTTTTCGCATACGCTGTCCAATCAATCGATTGGACAGGAGACTCATATGGAAGATAAAAGGGCAGACACGGATGAGATGAATTTTAATTGAACAATGAGACCAGATGTATTGTCTTCTAACTGACGTTGGAAATCGTACTGCTCCTCAACGAATATTTGGAGACGACCTGTTTAAACCGATTTTCCATCGTCGTGGAGGAGTACATTAAAATTTTTCTTCACAGATAGGACAAAGGGAGATAAATCTACCTTGAGTTAAATACAAAAGCTGTTTAACAGATACAATTTTCTTTTTTCGAAAATGCAGTGTAATTCTCTCCTATTTTATAGATACACGAAGTTAGTTGTTCAGTCCTCAGTGCAGTCGATTCTTTCTCTCACTTCCGTCGAAAAATCACATTCATCGCATTCCCATTTAGGACATCGCCTCGCACTTTAGAAATTCCTTAGAATGTACTTCGGCAAGACTGCACCTTCGCACACTCTCTCACAGGGCGTTGCCCTCCCGCTTACCATTTCACCACGCCACGCCGTTGCAATCCGAAGGGGTTTCGAAGATTTGGCAATCGGCTCAGGGGGGCGCCACTAGGTGGAGTGATGCAGGGGCATTTCCCAGAACGGGGTGCAGCCTTTCTCCTATCCACCCCGTCCTCCCGCGTCGTAGCAGTCAGTCACTGTACTACCAGTCGTCTTTCTCCACGTACTGCGTTTTCTCCGCTCCGACCCGCTCCGCCCCGCTCCGCCGCGCACGTGCAATGCCACATATAGTGGGCGTCAGCGGGAGTGGAAAGAAGAAGGTCACTTCAGGATGAAAACAGACATGCTTCGCGCCTTGTTCAGAGCATCCATGCAACTGCCCGCTAACTACACAATGTCGTGACGTCACCTCGAGAATGCCCAACTAAGCATGTTAGAATGGGGTCAGGCGCGCTAGCAGGCCAGACTAGGTTACGAGTTTGTGACGTCAGACTATAAACCGTATATATGGGGTAAGATCAGAGGATCTCGCCCACTCTCTACGCTCTCGCCACCTGGCCTACCAGCCGGACCGAACCCGGGACCGCCAGCCTCCACTCCGACCGAGCTGCTTACTGGCATCCGCCGAACCACCATAGCCTGACGAGCATGACCTCGCCAACACTTCTCTCTAGGCCTGCACCCCATCAACCGTCTTTAAACCCCTCTTACGCACTATGAGTTTCTCTGAAGCTAACCACCCGACCTCTACCCCCCTTTCCCCCCTTCTCCCCCCTTTGCCGTGTCCAACCTCGCAGCACAGCTCGGCCAAACACGGAGTTGCGAGCAAGTCCACGACGATTTGGTGTCAGGTGTGGGGTCAGTTCCTTTCGAAACCTCAGGAAATATAAGTTCACAACGACTTAGTGTCAGTAGTGTGGTTTGAGTTCTTTTTGAAACCTTAGGAGATATCACGACTAGTTGATGTGAATATTGGTAGTGGGGTTTTTTTTCTTCTCTCTTTCCGTCAAGAAAGGTATCTGGGACTAGATCAGATTAGGGTTCTGTAGTAAAAAATAATTGTTTTTTTAACATGTACGTACAAGCAGCGAGGAAGAGGTGTACCATTACAACCTCAGATCATGTCCGTAGGTCGCAGTGGTGTTGCATACCACAGGGTTGTAAGATCCATGTATGGAATTTCATATGAGCAAATTCAGAAATTACAGCAGGAAATAATAGATCGAGTTAAATAAATGTCGCAGAATATTTTTTCGTCTTCTCCTTTTTCTTTTTCCGTCAGACGAGCCAGCAAGGTGAATCAGAGTAATAGAACATGTAGAATTCAGGTCATTGAGAATGCGCAAGTCTAGCAATGTCGCGGAAGTGTAGGTCAAGTGCCGTACGTACAAAACAGATGTAGAATCACAACAGCGATAGGAAAACCAACTCCTTGTCTCAAAAACCCTTCTTTTTAATTAAAAGAGTACTCATAGGGTGTATTATTGTGGAATGTGTTTGTCAATGCAATTTTGGGGGTATTGTGTCTCTGTGCTTTTCTGAGGTGAAGTGAAAACACACACGAGAATACACTAGAAAAACAACATGAATCTTCCGATGTCCTGGGAGAAAAACGGGGAACATACTATAATGGATTGGGGATGTACAATTAATGTATTAGAAACTGGGTAGTCAAGTTCTTTTGAAGAAAAGGTCTCAGCGAAACAAACTGGGGTACGATGGCAGGTTTTGGGAATAATGTGCTTTTGATTCCAAATTTTTCTGGGGACGATGAGGTGTCCATCGAAACTTTTTTGGATAGAGTTAGGATTATCAGCCATTTTAATGGTTGGAGTGAGCAGCAGACTCTAGCAGCAGCTAGGTTAAGGCTGAGCGGCACAGCGGCCACATTTTTAGAATGTAATCCACATTTTTTGGGACAATTACGGAGATTTTACTATCGGGCTTAAAAATAGATTTACTATCGGGCTTAATTTCGAGAATTGCACTGGAAAAATTGTTCACAAATTGTACCCAAAGACAGAATGAAGGGTTTAGGGAATTTGCAACACGTTTAAGACGTATCTGTAGAAAATTGCTACTTTCCTATGAGAATATGGAGAAACAATCGTTAGAAGACTTGTTCGACGAGAGACCTTTAGCTCAATTTCTATCGGGATTGAAGCCAGAATTAGGGCGTTTTGTTACGGTAAGAGAACCCAGAACCATGTTGCAAGTTGAGACATTTGCATTATCTGAAGAACAATTAATTAAAAGTTATTCAAAGTACGGCGAACAAACGAGTTCAGTAGCGGCTATACACGCAGCAGAGCGGCCGCCAGCGTCCTTGCCGCGCAACGTCAGCGGTAGACCGACGGCGGGTAAGAGCGACAACAGCACGTACGCACAATCGCGTAAGAAACTGCTGAGGTGTTATAATTGTGAAATGGTCGGACATTTCGCCAACAGCTGTAGAACGAGGTCAAAGGAATGTATGATTTGTGGGAAACAGCATGAAATTCAAGAATGTCCATTTAAAATGTGTGTGCTTTGCGGGGAAGCTGGGCATTTACCTTTGACATGGGCAAAAAACTTTATTCTACCGGTTGCTCCGCGAAAGAGTCAGTAATTTTCGCTGTTCAACCGATTCCAGGCTTAAAATTAGAGGTGAAGATATGGGGTCAAAGGTTTCATTTCTTAATTGATACAGGATCGGCAGTCACGATTTTGGACGCTAAAAAGTTTCCTTTAGATGTTCTTCCATTAAGAGAATATACACAAAATATAACCAGCGCGTCAGGACACAAGTTGAACGTATATGGATAAAGATTGTTGGAATTAGAAATAGAAGGAAAGAAATATGAACATGATTTATCCCGGCCCGGGTTTTTCTCCGTTTTTCCTTCGGGTAGAGGCGGATTTCTTATACAGGTTCTCTAGACATTGTCTAGGGGCGTGTTTATTGTAACAATAAATCGTGAATTTAGTGTTTTTTCAACTCTTATGATTTTTAAACACTATACTCAGAATAATCTATAGTTCGATAATAACTTGTACATGTAAATTTACAAACATATTTGCGTTAAATTACAAACATATTGACATTATATATGTATTATAACTTGTTTGCAAACTCCACTAGTAGTTACGAGTAGTTCAGATATGAAGGTGGGAAATGTGCAACTAAGCAGTTGGAAATATTTGATGCAGAGTGTAGGCAGGAAGTTGAGAAATTGGAAGAGCCATTGAGTCCAATAGTTATGAAATATTGTTCAGACAGCAACGAGCAAAACAAAGTGAGTGAAGTAGCTGACGATCGTTTTGAAAGTGTGAATGAAGTATGTCAAGAGAACAATTCTGGGAATTCAGGGAAACGAGTAAATGAGATCCAGGCTTCAGGAATATGTTGGCTGATAGAGCAGGGGAACACGGTTAATACTGAGGGGCCAGAGTTGTCTATAGATGGTTGCCAGGCAAGCAGAGAAAGTATGACTAGGGTCCGGGAAGCAGGTCAAAGTGTTCAGAACATAGAAGCTGGAATAGTTACCGGGACCACCGGGCAACCGGATACATTGGTACCTGGGGAAGCAGATATTTGTGGGAGAAATTATTGTGTGAATAGTTACCCGTGGGACTATTATGTGTAAATGAGACTGAATTTTCAGGAGAGCTTGAGCAAGTGAGACAAAATCGGAGAAGCTTTGATAAAACAGTGGTCAGTGAGCAAGTCGCTAAGGTCGAAAGTGAAAACGTAGTTGGGATTTTGGGGAAAAGCTCGTGTATTCAAAGAAAAGATATTATGGATCAAGATAAATTAGTTAGGTTAGCCGAGAAAGTAGTATTAGCACCAAATTCATTAAAAATGGTTCGAGAGAAGATAAATGAAGATGTAGGTGTGGATGTATTAATTAAGGAGGCTCTAGCAGATAATATAGTTCCGAGTTTATGTGTAGTTGACACTGAACAAACAATACCGGTAATATGTGTGAACTCATCTCACAAAGAAGAAAACTTAAGAACTGAACGGGGAGTGGACTACGAGGTGGTGGAGATGGGAAAAAATTATGAAGTATGCGTATGTGAAAGGGAGCCTTACATATGGCCCGACCAGGAGAAGGAGCAAGAGAATTTTTTAGATCAGTTTACGTTACAACGGGTTCCTTGGGAGATTAAAAAGAGCATGGAACGATTATTAGAGGAATTCTCAGACATCTTTGTATGGGGAAAGAATAAATTGGGGTGTACAAATATAGTCTCGCACACCATACGCGTAGAGGATGACAGGTCGATTCAGAAAAAAGCATATCGAGTACCGCATGCGCAACGGCTCGAATTGGAAAAGTCTATATAGGAAATGTTAGAACAGGACATAATATCGCAATCCGACAGTCCGTGGGCCTCACCAATAATTTTGGTGAAGAAAAAAGCTAAGCCCGGCGAACAATTACAGTACAGGCCGTGTATAGATTTCAGGGCGTTAAACAGCGTGACCAGGAAAGAAGTATTCCCTTTGCCTAATATGGATGAAACTTTCGATCAGTTGGGACAGGCGAAAGTGTTTTCATCTTTGGATCTATGTAGTGGGTATTGGCAGATGCAGCTTTTATTGTAAAACACATAGCTATAGGTAACGAAAATGTTTAAAGTAATAGTTTTTGTTTACTGTGCAACAAACACCACGACGACTATTTTCGTATTTTATAAATAATAGAAATAGACCCTCTGTACATAGATGCCAAGATACACAGATTCAGTAATAGTTAAATATACTTATATAAGAAATAAATAACGTACGACTTTTTTACTGTTGATTACGATATATATTGTGCTTGTTATCACCTAACGACGACTCAAACCACAAGTCGTTACTTGTGTAATTTAATAAGAACAATATATATTGTAATCGTCCGTAAAAAAAGATGGTAAGTTGTAATTTATTTATATATGAGATTTATAAATAAATTACAACTTAC
>NNCF01126784.1:432757-467540 GCA_002313205.1 Laupala kohalensis
TATATATATATATATATATATATATATTTGATTAAATAACATTCCAGTTTTGTGGTCTTTTTATCTCACATTTTTCTTGCTAAACTGATTTTAATATGTAGCAACACGATTTCATTCGTGGGTTTTGTATGTTTCTTTTTAACTCTTCTTTATATTTTATAGTGGGTCAAAATAGCACGTCCAAAATATTTTTTTCGGGTAGTTTTTTTATTTACCACATCGAAGCGATGTCGCTGCGAGTTTAGGAATATACTTGTAATTTACTGTTGTCTATTTAAACCGGGATGGGTAGAGGCTCCCAGGCACCAGATTAAACCTAATTCACGCGACTTTACTATACATTGGGAACTAGGGATTTAGAATGTTTGGGAAAAGTTTCCAAAATCATAAATTTGAAATATTCCTTAATTTTTTATTATTTAATTTCAATTTTAATAGGGCGCTTTATTTACAAAAAATGTACAAATAAAGGCGAGGTTTTTTTCCTGTACGCCTTTAAAATGCCCTAGAGCCGTGGGCTGTGCATACAATGCCCTGGTATTCACTCTCATTGAATGGATAGTTGCAGTCTTTATTTTGGCAATCTTTATTTTGAACTTAAAATGATTGTAATTTTATTTCCTTGTGATTTGTATCGTAATAGTATTTTTAGCATCCTTTAGTGTTTCTTTAATATTGTTTAATTAGTTGTAAAATATCTTTTAAGTATACTGCAACTATCGATTCAATGAGCACCGTTGGGAATCACGGGAACCCAACGGTCAGGACACGAATATATACAATTAATATAAACATATTTACAAAATATACTTAAATAAGAGAAATAAATTATAATGTAAAATAAACAACTTTTGCCATAGAAATAAAGATTAAAATAAAATTCAATTATTTACAGTACTAAAAAAACATATAATTGACGTAATGCCTTGGAATGTCTTCTTAACATGTCTCCGCCTGAAACAAAAGAAAAAGACAAAGCGGCAGAATCACGGTTCATTTGAATCAGTGGTTTCAGCGCATATTACTCTTTCTCTCATGTCCCTCACATAGCTTAGGAATTGACCCAGGGACTGCACTACAGATACTCTATTGTCCCTCATTATCGCAATGGCTAAATCTACGTTAGTGTAAAAATTTTGGAATGCACCAACTTGGATAAAAGTTCGTTTTTGATCTGTTTTCGGGCATGTTAGTAAAATGTGAATCCAATCTTCATTTTGTTCCCCGCAAAGTGGGCAAATAGAGTCTCGATCCCCCAGTTTTCTTAATTTCCACCGTCCTACGCGAAACCATCCGTAGCCCGATCGTTCTTTTGATTTGAGACAGTCCATGTATGGTTTCCTGCCCTATTGTCCAGCTACTAAGGTTTGCACGATAAGTGATCTCTTTTCCAGTCTGTTAGTTTCTATTTCACGACGGTATAAGTCTTGGAGTTTTCTCTTAATATCTTTTAGATCGTTTAACGATGGACTATTCTGACTCATACAAGTGATTCCTGCTTTATGAATTATTTTTTTTAAATTTGCCTGTCCCATCCTCCTTCTGTATTACAATGGTAAGACTGAGTTACAAGTGGGTTCCTGGTGCCTGCCCTTATCGAAAGCCAATATTTAATTGCTCTAAATTGGAGAGTTAGTTCAATGGGAAGCAACCCAAATTCCCATAAAATGTCACTGTTTGCTGTGCATTGAGCAATGCCCGTTACCATTTTAAGATATTTCGTTTGAAGCGAGTTTAAAATATCGTTATCCCCCGCGCCCCATATTTCCGTTCCGTATGCTATTCCCAGGATGAGTAGAGATTTGAGTAATTTTTTATTATGTAATTTATCGTGGAAGGGGACTGGCAACGAAAAAATAGATTTATCACGCGAAGCTGTGTGATTATTCATTCTGATATAGATAGGAGTAGTTGTTTCTCCTATATAAAATATTTTACAGATAGTGCAACGTGGGAGGTAAATGCAATTTCTAGAGGTGTATTCACTGGATTTCTAATTTTAAATACGAATTGGGTGACAGGGCTTAATGGTACAATGATAGTGGATTCATTGAAACATTTTCCTTCTTTAAGAACTTAATATTTTAATTATTAATCATGGGGTCCCTTGAAAAAGATTTTCTTTGAAAACAAACTGCTCTTCCACTTCTATGGGTGAGACACATAGACGACATTTTTACCATTTGGACTCACGGACCTGAAGCTCTTCAAAATTTTCTCATTGAACTAAATTCATATTATTATGCAACATTCATATGAAATATCTCCCGCAAATTAATAAATTTCCTAGACATTAATATTTCATTTTCTGAGTTCAATACCATCCAAACTAAAGTGCGTATAAAACCTACCAACACACAACAATACCTTCATTTCGATAGTTACCACACACACACCAGGTTAAACTTTATCATCCTTATGTTCTATAGAATAAACATGAATCATAGAATCTGCAAAATCCTCCAATCTCCATCAATACCTTACCAGACTAAGCTTACATGATACCCTCATTAAACGACAATATCCCTCTGATTTATTGAAAGTTTTTTAATCTCCTAGCTCAAATTATGTATCTAAAGCCATTATCTCACAATATTCTCAGTCCCCTGCATTATGTACAATATTTTTCCATTTTCCACAAATTATTAAATAGCAACAAATAATTCAATCACACCCCTCTGACATTCTCATCCAGCACAAAACGCTGTGAAAAACTTAGATGCAAGACTTGAAATATCATTGATCCTTCTACGTCCTTTACTAGCCCTGTCACCCAATTCACACACAAAATTCGACAATCCAGTGAATGCGCGACTAGAAATGGCATTTACCTCCTACGTTGCGCTATCTGTAAAAGTTTTTATGTAGGAGAAACAACTACTCCTCTCAAGATTTTAATAAATAAACACAGAGCTTTTTGCGATAAGTCTTTTTCTTGTTTGAGTGTCCGCGACCCACGCTATATTACGTAACAAAAAATTAACGAATGTTTTGAAGTTATGAATTTGAAAACTCACCCCAAACATTCTCAATCCATGTATGTAAAAACGTGTGAATTGTTTAAAAAGACAACTGTAAGTTCTTCAAAATTAAATTTCAAATTTTCCTCCTACTTTTCTTTTCTTTATCTCACGGTCGGCCAAGTTAATCCGAAGACTCGGATTCGTGACTGAGGAAGGCTGAATACCGAACGGTTCCGTGAAATTTGTGACTGATTTTTGTGTGTTCTTTCTTTTCCTCATTAACTTTTTTAATTTTTATATTGTGATGCACCTTCAGTCACCCTCTCTGCATGGCACTGCGCGTAGAATACGTGCTAGGTTGAAACCAAAGCCACGACTGCCACTGACGTGATTACGCCCCAGGATAACTCAGAGGGTAACTTGAGTGCAGCAACGAGATTTGCACCGGGTAGCAGATGTCTACACCCTGAACGGCCACACTGACTCAAGTCGGTGGATTTTAAATCACACAAAAAATCTATTAAACTATCCGTGGTCTGAGAGTTGACAGACTAAAGCGGCACGGTTATGATAGTTATCTATAACAAGTTTCCGCCCGCCCTGTCACTGTGACTATCACTTCAGACACATCGAAACTTGATTGCCGTAAAATAAAATTATTCTAAAAATATTTCTAAGTCGGTGGTGCAGCTAAGTCGAATCATTCCTAAATAAAATACTTCTCAGAAACTAACAACTGGAAATAACACCCATAATTGAAATAAAATTAATTAAATAAGAGAAAGATTGTACATTGTGTAATACAAAAAAAACGAAACATTTTTTACAGAAAATAATCAATCAATTGAACTAATTGATGAAAGAAAAACTCGAAATTAATTATACCAGTGCATTGATTAGAATCTAATATTTGTCACATAAAAATACTTCTCATAAATTACAACATTTATAGTACGTAGAGAATACGTTAATTAAAAAAGACTCAAAACGTTTTAACACAATTGTTCGCAACATCGTCAATTTAACTCCAAAGAATTTAGTTCTGACGACCGCAATTGCAAGATCCCAAAAGTTCGAAGTCGCGATACTGCACCTCTCGCAGGTAAAAGTTCCCCGCGACACGTGGATTGAAGTAAATACGTCGTACACACAATTCGTGTACCTTAGAGACATCTTTCTTCACTTTTGGTAGCTGCTCGCAAGTAGGTGAAGTCAGAATTCAGTAATTTCCACGAGTAGCGTCGCTTGCTAAAATTCAGTTCGTAGACCAACTGTGAACTCGGGAATCCCATCTAACTGATACATAAAATGTTATACTATATTCATACAACGACTCGCACTCCGTGCTACGATTGCACACTTGCCCTAACAGCAATTTAAAAGTGCCCGTCCTGTCCTCAAGAACTGGAGCTATTTGTTGTTGAAGCGATGGTTGGAAAGCGAAAGCGAGTATTCGTGTCTTCATACCGTAAAGCGCCGCATGCGGAGTGAGGAGGGAGGGGTTGCTTCCTTTTGATTGGATACCTCGCTTCACGGGCGAAGTAGACCAAAAGTTTGCTTATGATAGCTGTTTCCTGACTTCGCAACGCGAAACACCTAAGCCTCGCAGCGCGCTATTCAAATTCAATTGTTATATATATTTACTACATTTCTCCCTTTTAACACCTTAAAGGGTGTTGCAAGACTTACATGTTTAACTGACATTTTTTTCAACTTGAATCCAAATTTGAAAAAAAAAAAAAAAAAATACGGAACATTTCATAAATATTCTATTGGATCTTCTGGAACTTGAATTGAACGGAGCTGAAAAACTGCGATTGAATTAGAAATCACAATATTTTTAGTGTTTTGAACATGTAACGGAAACATAATATACACCATTGAAGAGTGTTATTTTATAAGCGGCACTGTATGCATACCTCCCTCCCCTTGAATGTCTTTGAGCATCCATCATCTTCCTATGTAGCTCGAATGAGGTGGTCAAAGGTTTGTCGTGAGGGAAGTTAAGAGAACGCGCGGTGTTACTGAGCACAAATCTAACCGATCACACCATCTGTCACGCATCCGTCCGTCAGGCGTCTCTTCAACTGGGCCGGAAATATTGAGCGCAGTCCCGACGAGGAGTTGACGATGCTTCGCCGCCGCAGAGCGGAGCGCAGCTGTTTCACGCGAATTATCTCTGGTGGCGAGGCGCTTATGCGATGGGATGTCGCCACTGCAACCGGCGCGGCGCGGCGGCGAGGAGGGATGGCAAGTCCAAAACCGACAACCGCTCTCCACAAAGGACGGCTTCTGAAGGCGGTGGTCTCGTGGAGCCCAGGATTCTCTTGGAGGTTGCTAAAAACATTCTTCTCAACACTGCTGCAACAAATGTGACTCTTAATTCGCGTTAATTCATGTTTATCCTTATGGATCGTTGCCCAAACACAACACTGGAGAAATCGCTTACCTATCGTTGTCGTATTACATAGTGGCACAGTATTTTTCTTTAATGACTAATTTTGACATATGGGTGACTACTTCAGCAGGGAAAGTTATGGCCACTTCAAGAAAACCGATAACATTCGAAAGATGCGAAGTAGTTATTTTAAAAAATTACCTTACTTCGTAATAAAATTATAGAGGGGGACTATTTTCAGAGGGGTTTCAGTGTTTCACTGTTTTAAAAAATTGATGGATATTTTAATCGAATGTACTCTCTCCGTTTCGATCCCCTCCATTTTGTCCCATTTGCTGTGTGATACTTTTTCACATAACATATGATTTTACTCTGACATTAAACTCTTATGTATTTTTGATATATCATTTAATATATAATATTAACAATGAAATTTTGAAAATAATGCGACACAAATGTTTTCTAGTAATTAAAACGTTAACAGATAATAGAGAAAGAAACTCATGAAAGTCAAACACATATTGGACGAAAATGGTATGTAAGTGTCTTTTATGTGCTTCTTTCTCTATTTTTTTATTATGTGTAAACATTTATATATATTTAATTTTACGTAAAGTCTGTTTTTGTTGGTGGTTTGAGGTATCGTTGGTAGACATAGGTTGTAAGTATATTATTTTATTGGATAGTTGTTAGCATATTGATAGGTATTGTTAATGTTGTTTGAATTTGTTTCCTATCATGGAGAAATTAGGTGTCATGATTGAGAGGTGGTAATGCGAGTCGGAAATAACCCTGAAAATGCTGAATACATCAGACAAAAAGCTTTTGCTTTAATTATTTTAAATAATAAAGATTGGTGAAGTTATAACTTGTTTTCAATTTAATTGCTTTATTTTGCATAATCTTGTTTTGCATCATTTTATATTTCAGTTTCTGCGTCCAAAATGTTATTAAATGTTTGTATGTTCTTAAAATTTTACATTTTGGTCCGTATTTGGGTATTAGACGTAGCTTTACTATTGATTTCAAGAATGTTTCATTACAATTTACCGTAAAAATTCATTGCTCTTAAATAGCTAATTACGGCACAGAACATTTGTGAAAGGACATCACAGTAGACACATAAGTATATGTAGAAATGTAACAATACAACATTGGTGTGTAATTTTCATTAGTGGCCTGAAGTCCTTATTTTCACCGGTGTATTAGAGGAGAAAGAATCTGTTATGTGAAACCGATAACAGGAACGAAAGTAAACTGCAACTGTATCTTGAAACCCACTGAGATGGAAATTAAATAACTAATTTAGCCTAATGTTTGAGATAAACACTTATTTTCTTAATTTGATACCCGTTATTCTTAGCTGTATGAAGATGCTAGTGTCCGCTAGATGATGTTAGTGACCGCTAGATGATGTTAGTGACCGCTAGATGATGTTAGTGAAGACTAATGTTTCGTACAAGGAATGTCACTGTTTTGGTAATTACAGC
Organism: Laupala kohalensis; assembly: GCA_002313205.1. Taxonomy (NCBI): domain Eukaryota; kingdom Metazoa; phylum Arthropoda; class Insecta; order Orthoptera; family Trigonidiidae; genus Laupala; species Laupala kohalensis. The sequence continues at coordinate 439,609 of NNCF01126784.1, forward strand.
AATGTTGTTTACTTCCGGTAAGTGCATATTAATTTGCACTACATTACCTTCTTATCAAATATATATAATACACCAATGATATACATAGAACAGATCAATTATGTTGTGTTAAATTAAAATGGGAGACGGGACCGAGTTTCGAACTTGGGACCTCGAGCTTAGCGCGCTCATGCGCTTACCCAACTGTGCCATCCTGTTCGCCTCCTGGGCTCGTCTTCCATTTCCATTTTCATATATATAAAGCCAGACAACATTNAGCTGGATCCTGTGGTTGGAAATGACTAAGAGAAGAATATGCACTTTGTTACCTCCCCGTGATTCTTAATGCTATATGTCAGATCAGCATATTTTATTTGTTTCTCAGAATAGGTTTTCTACATATTTCGGGCAAGTGGGACTGCTATGTCGACAATGACGCCTGTGTTTTTACTTTTATCTTTAATTGTTATGTCTGGTCTATTGTGTTCCACGAAGTTGCATGGTAGAATCGAGCGGTCATAGTACAATTTGACTTCTCCAGCACCGGTTCTGTGGAGTATTTATAATACTGTGTGCGTTCTGAAACTAGTCGAAAGTTATGGGCTATTTCTCGTTGTACTATTTTGCAGACATGATTGTGACGGTATAAATACTCATTCTGTGTCAGAATGGTGTAACCAGATGTGATATGGTCAATGCTCTCTGTCACGTTCTTGCACTTGCGACATAAGTTTGTCGTGAGGGTAGGGTCCATAGTAATATACTTCCTTTAGTTCTGAGTGACAATAAACTCGTGCTGAATTGCGCACATGAATCCTACAGTTTCGCTGTATAGGTGTCCAGAAAGCCATCGACTTGATGCATCGAGGTCAACACTTGGATCATGGACAGCGCGATGCATTTTCCCATGGAGAAGTTTCTCTACTCATTGTCTTTCTCCGTCCTTCCTAGTGGTGGCAATACTCATGTCCNGGCAATACTCATGTCCTCTGCTAGTTTCAGGGGTGTGAACTTGTGAACATCTTCAATGATGGCTGAATGAAGCTGGGAACTATTGCCTTTGTCAAGGATTATTGCCTTATTATTATTAAATTAATTAATTAAGTTTATTGTCAAAAAAGCAGTACAAACTGCGTATGACCACGTGGAGGACAATATACTAATTTACTCTCCGGAAGCAAGCAAGGGACCATCCCATCAATTCTGATCAAGGGTCCTATTATTATTATTATTATTATTATTATTATTATTATTATTACTATTACCATTTTGTGCAATTGTATTTTCTCTGTTCAAACAGGTAGATGGGGAGGTCTTATATGCCGAGCCGGAAGTAAAATTTAGTCTTAGTCGAGACTAAGAAATTTCCTTGTTAGGTGGCGTGTTCGTATTACAACAGATTTCTGCATTTCTGGTAGTATATTTCTAGTTAATGGCAACATTGGAAGATTCTCTTTTTGTGTTTTCAAATGACTCCAGTTGCTGAAATTATGAGGGGAATAATTACTACCTCATTTTGTTTCCAGGGCTTTTGAATTTCTGTCTTAAGCGCCTGATATTTTTGAATTTTTGTATGTTCTGTCTTTTTTAAATTGTTGGTTGAAGGAACAGCTACATCAATAATAAAAGTTTTTTCTATTAGATTTGTGTATTAATTGTAGGTCTGACTTATTGTGTTGTACTGTTCTGTAATTATTTGCTTTTCCTAGTACAGACTGGCGTTTCTATTTCCCAACACAAGTAGCGGATCGAATTTATAATAAGGGAGAACTATTTCAACCAAGTTAAAGTTTATAGGTAGCTGTTGGTGACTTATTTTGACCTCTTGATTGTGTCTGCAGGTATATTCCAGCGGGGTGAGCAACCCGAAATAATGTGATGGATTGTTTCATTGCAGGTCTGGTATGCTCTCATGACATTCTCATGCAGAATTTCTTTTCTGTGATGTTATGTAATGTTATTTTTATTATTGTTATTAGACTATTATTAATTCATGTACGAGTGAAATTTTGAGTTGCGTAGGTGGTATAAAATTTGTTCATCATCTACCGTAAAACTTAACTGTTGTTTAATGTTTTAGTAGATTTTCTATCACTTGTGACCTCGCACATCACCTAATTAATTCATGCATTCATGCACAACTATCACAATGTTACTAGTGTTTCATCCTATGTATGTTTTGTGGTGTTTTTGTTTTCTATCTGTTGCCAAATTTATCCCTTTGCATTTCTGTCCGTATAAAGCGGTGACCTCCCTACTCCTCACATCAATGTATCCTTGTTTTCTTAACCCCTTCCTCTTGACTCTCTACGCACTGGACCGTGCGGAAGATGAGGTTTGCTTGCAGTCGAAGTTTTAAACAACATAGAATTCTGAGGCTTTTTAAGATGCTTGCACGTACATGTATTGTTCTTTTTATGTTCTGTTTAATATGTTGTAATATAAATAAACAAATATTCGATAATAATTCAGCTTCTATGTTTAGATTAGGTATACGACTCATATTGCATAAAAACAAATAGAATACTCTGTAGTAAAGAACCTTGCCTCTACTACTAGGAATTTTGTGCCAAGTGCGAACAGCTATGGTACATTATTGCTTTTGTTAAAATGGAGTCCGCATCATCGGTTGTTGTACCCGTGTTATAACAATCATCTGAAATTTAGGCTGCGCTAGACATCTTAATGAATCAATTAAACCATCATCTCAACAAACATAGAGCATCTTTATAAGATTTGATAGCTCTGACGATGAATCGACCGATACGTAAATGTAACATCCCTTATACTGCAGCGAATACACAGAACACACTTGATTCTTGTTTTCTTATGGAGTACTCGTATGGACCAATCTAGCCATTTGAATTTTATTGCTGTTCACAATATGGCCCAAAACGGGACAAGGTTCTTTACACTTCATGCAAAGTTAGGGAAAAGAGTTTGCATGACTCCTAAATTAATTTTTTTTAATGCTTTTCTCAATGCCTTTTCTAATAATTTTATCTATACATATTTTGAGTTCTATACTACATATGTTATCAATGTTTAAAAATCATTCCCTAGAAACCTTTTTGTGTATGATTTATAAGCTCCGCGATTGTCTCTCAAAAGAACGCTTAAATATTAAATCAAAAAATTATAAATTGAATTCCAAGAAAAAAGCGCTGGGTGGTGTTCTTGACACATTTCTGGGGAACTCGTGTGCCACTCTAACGGTTTTGATTTTTATTAGTTAGAATCAATAACTACTAATTCTGTAATCTGTAGAAAGATTATTTTTTATGTGCATTATGGTATTTGAAAATTAATAGGACATCCTTACTTTAAATTTATGCCAACGAATCAGCTATAATCCTATTACAGCTATCGCTCCTACAGACCTGAAACCACATTTATCTGACGCCATGAAAATTCCTTTTGGTCGAGAGTATATTGTTTAACAGGAAAGGTTTATATCCTCATCAACCGAAGGTATTTCGGTAAATTTTGGTTGTTGCAATTTTGTAATAAATTTTATTACCCTCAATGCTAATATAGGTGTCATGTTTGCATTTTCAACATATCAAAGTGCTACTACCCCGCAAATTTGAAGATAATTGTGTTCGATATCGTCATCCTCAGTTACACCAGTGATACTGCAAACATTTTTCCGTAGTCGTCAAAAGAACTTCAACATTTTATTAGAGCTTGCTAAGAACTAATTTGTAATATGGCCTTTTCTAAACATTACTTGAATCTATCATTTTCTTCTAGGTATCATTGAAATTATCAAGCAAAAGTTAAATGAATGTAGAGGAACATATTATTAGTTCCAAAAAGGAACGTATTGTAAAGGAAAGAAAGTAAAATTTCATAGATGAAATGAAATTGAAATTATTTGGTAATAATGAATAGGAAAGTGAACGAATAATCTCTATTTGAGTTTAACTATCCGTCCAACAACCTTCCTCGGAAGGAACATTTGTTGGACCTTGAACTTTTACGCGAGCAATACGCAGAAATGGGGGGTATAAATCGGATTTTAAAATAGCTATCTCCGATTTATCACCTCACCTCTGTCTCTGACGGTTCATAATCTGAAAATGGTCAACATTCCCTCCTGTTTCGCGGGACAGATATCCTGAAACGAAACATTTGGTCGCCGGGGAGGCTCAATATGGTGGATACAATCTGGGTCAACGAAGCCGTGATGTTTGACGACCGGAGCTTGGAATAGCAGCACGGCAAACAGCTTCGTGAAAAGAGAGGACAGGGGAGCGGATGAGAAAAGAGTGGAGGTGGGAAGAGGCGTGTTGGGAGCAACGTGTGGGATGGCGACTCTCCAGGGGAGGTGTGCGGCATCTACCGTCGGCAGTTCCTCGACGGCTACATTTCCGGAGGAAGAAGCTGAGGCAGTGCAGCTCCGAGGTGGAAGCGACGTGAGGAGACGCGAAAGTTACGACAGCGGCCGCGACCGCAACCCTACAAGGTCTCTTCGAGACGTCACGTTGGGTGGCGGGGGGGGGGNACTCGGGTAATTACGCTCTGATTACATGTGTCTCGCCGCGGAAATCGTCCGGATCGATTTCCGGAGTGGAGAAGTGCCTGCGGCACAGCTGCACGCTGCAGCGCGAAGTCCCCAGTCGATGCGAGCGGTGGCACCTGATAGGCAGGTAACGCCTTATCTACCTTGATTACGTCCTCGGAATGCGCGCCCATGAAGCAGCTGTTAACACGTCGCCCGGCTGTGAGGGATGGCTGGGTTGGGAAACCTTGGCAGATGAGAGGGGAAGGCTTCAGCGGCGCAGGGCTTCCCTATGCGTCCATACGTTCTGTAAGTGTGGACACAGGTGCGACTTTTGAGTCCTCGTAAAGGATATTCTTTGCGGACGACATTCTTTGTGAAGAGGAAAAGATACGAATAAACAACAACCGCGTATTGATGAAACGTAACAAAGGCATTTTTCATCGAGTGATACTTGGTATCCAATACAAATAAGTTTATACAGACGAGATTTTGTTTCAATCCATTACACGAATTACAGAAAATGAATATTAAGTATTTGAATGAATGTGAACTGAGAAAGGTGTAATTACAGCTGAGAAGTTGGTCCTGGAAGTATTCTCATTCTTACAATTAGAGCTGAAAAAATAAAAAAGCATGCAATTATATTTGTTGCATTTTTATGAAATGCATCTGAAAAACCTCTCAATTTAACATTTTGAATGAAATCTAAAATTTTCCTAGAATTATTAAAAAATACGAACATAGAAAGATATGGAAGTTCATATCTATCCGTAATTTAGTGTGAAAAATTTTGTATCTAATCATGAAATGTGATAGAAAAAAACATATTTATGACATTCTAAATGTGTCTCAAATCCAAATATTATTCGCATTGTACTCTAATAAATGTTGTTAGGTATGGACGCTTCAAAGATTTCCATTAACAGGTTAAAAATGGAAAATATCTCGATGGAAATGAACAATCTACGATGCCTCTAAAATATTTAGATACCTTAATATTTACAACTGTCTTCTGTCAATTGAAATAGTACCTGGGTGATATGAGGAATATTCTTGAGTTGCGGTCAATAAATAAATGAGAATATAGTTACGTTTCGAACTATTTTTGTCCTTCAACAGCGCTGAAGAAAATTAAATTTGACAAATTTAGAATTTAAAAATTCTATAGACTCTGATTCTATAGAATTACGAAATATCAAAATTATGAAATTTACAGCTATCACGGAATATTGAAATTTATACAATAACATTCATTACGAACATTCAAATTATTCTATCTGTAGTAAATGTATTAATATACTTGAACCAATGTAGTTTAAAATGTTCATTATTGATTAACTTCAACTCAAAAATCATTCCGATATTATTGTACTCACGGTCAAGATCCCCTATGATGTAAGGTAGGGTAGGGCAACGAACTGCACCTTTCACATTTCCAACATTCGAAGCTTGAAAATAGTTGAAGAGCTCAAACAAGAATGTAAATTGATAGAGCGTATTCCCTTTTACCACGTGAATAGAAAAGAAAATAGCTCTTTCCTAGCACTTCATATATTGTAATATATTTAAATTATTGAGATGTGTGGCCACACGTTGGAGCACCAATTGTAATATATATAAATATGATTGGGAAATGTGGTCCCACGCTGAGGCGCCAATGGTAATATACTTAAATTTCAGAGGCCGAAAATTGGGACGCAATTTTGTAATAAATTTAAATTTTAACAGAAAAAAAACAAATAAAGGAGACATCTAACGCTTACTTAATTGGCCCACTCGGCATAGTAAAGACTGATGTCTAACTGGGAAATGAGTTCGACCGATTATTTGGCGTGAAACACAAATTAATCCTTCTCGAAGGAAGCACATTGTTCATAAAAAATTAATATAACTACAACAAAACAAATACGTAATTGTTATAACTACAAATGCTCTCCATACAAAACTTCTCCCAAAATAAGAATACAACATGCACTTGCCCACTAACACACATTACAAATCTTAAACTAACACACATTACAATCTTTACACAATTTGTTCTTCTTTGACTCACAACAACGGAACTTATCCGTTCAAACACTTTGTACGAGCTGAAGGTTCTTTGGTCATCATAACAGTTTATGAATAATAAAATTCGTCCAATCAATTAGCAGCACAGCCGCAACCATTAAGGTTACTTGTATTATTTACCAATTGTCTTAGCAATACAATTAGACACAAGTCACTATCCAAATTACACATGGTTTTGAAAATGGAGAGCCGTCATTGACACAACAAAAATGATTACCTCGCTATTGGCGAATTGATGCCAGACATCATCGGAAGTAAAAATTGCAGAGGCGGGGCTGTGAAAGTGAGACGTCTTATGGAGTAGTCTTATTGGCGTGTTTAATTACGCCCAGATGCTCAATCAGGTGCCCTCCAATCAGTATCTCCCAGAAAACCTCGTAGACTCGTAGAATTATTACAAGAAATCAGCAGAAGATAGATCTAACTAATTTACTTTGTCCCTTTGGAGTTAACAAGTGTATTTTTAGTTCAAACTGTGCGTGAACGTGAACTATTTTCAGTCAAGATTAACATCACTAATAATATTCAAAAGGAATTAGAATAAGGTAAACTCGAACAAAAATATACTTGGACTGCGCAATTACAATGAGACCTCATTGATTTCTACTAAATCCTTGTTTAATTGGACTGCAGAGGTTCAGTTAAGCGTCGGATTTGAGCCATCGTTAGAGGTCGTTCTCTGTGGTATTTGCGGTCCTTCATGAGTTAATACGATGTCCTATCACCAATGAGTATGGGACAGCTCACTATTGATCTTTTCAAGGGGCTATGTATTAAGGTTAGGAAGGGGAGTTTATATATATATATATATATATATATATATATATATATTTTGTGTGTGTGTTAAAAAGTAATCATGAATATGATTATTGGATTATGAAGATTAAAAGTGGATAAGTGTGAAAAATGAAGCCCAAAAGACTCATGATAGTCGCAAGTAGAATAGTTCCACAATTTCTTTACCTTGGCATAATGAGGAAATAACACGACCAGCATCACTCCCCGTCCACTCTGAGAATGTTTAATCCAGTTCCCATTTGCTAGACGAAGTGGACGTCAGAGTTACAATAGGATATCAATTGCGCAGGTTCAATAAGAAATCCTTCATTACCTTCCCTGGAATATAATCCCGGTCCTCCAGTTAGCAGTCCTTCCCTTGACTCATTGGCTAGGCTCACTCCATTATAGTATGGTAAGTTACCTGCAACATAACGTGTTTCAAGTGTCTATTTGATTACTTTCTTTACACAATTAAAAAAAATTGAACTCTATTCAAAAATTATGAAATTATTTAAGTAATTTTTGCAGCAGTGTGCACTTACTTTATGAACTTAATGTCCTCTCATGTATTTTAAAAAGAAATATCACTATTGTACGATCACTCTAAAAGCTTGTGTTGTGATGAAGATGCGATGTTTCGTAAATGATCGTTAGGAAATGAGTTTCTATTGATCAGTTAGCTAAATAACTAAAGTAATCGACTCTAGATTTCCTTTTTGTGGGGTAAATAGAAAGCATCATTGGCAAATAAACGATTAAAAGTGTACGAATTACGATAAAGTATAATTAATTTAATTTTATTTGCTGTGATCAAATTAGACTGTGTCAATTCTTCGACAGAAAAATGAAAAATTCTTTTATGGTATCAGGTAAGTAAGAGTAAGCATCTCTTTAGCGTACGAGAGTAATTGCTGTTGGAACCATCACATGAAAATACTAACTTGGTGGAACTAGAATTGGTAGAATTGAAAATGTTACTGATGATCAGCATGAAAATTCACGTATAATCAATGCTATTCAGTTGTTACAACATTTTAACTTTAAATTTATCATACATTTTGGAATACTGAGCTTGCCAAGTTTGACAGGTTTCATAAAAGACCAAAGAACCATATCAGAGGAAGAAGTGGAAAATACCTAGAGAAACCATTGAGGGTTACAGTAGAAAAAGATATGCTACAACTGATGAAAGGTATGATAGATAAAATATACATATAAAGGGAAGAATAATTCATAAGAGTGAAAAAACAGGACACTGGATTTGGTTTTCCTTTAGACATGAAGAAAATTATGTGCAACACTAGGTAAAATAACTTTGGACAGCAATGCATTTTTATAAATATATTTTATGGTATTACACTTGGATTGGGTTATTTCAGTGAAATACTGGATTGCCGAATGCTACTCAAGGCATAAGTTGATATCAAGCTTTCCACACCAGAGTATCTACTTCGCTTCCTTGTGCAGTGTGTGTGAAGTTTTTTCAACTCGCAGAGTTGGTCTTTAAATCTCAACGACTGTTGCAACTTCCACAGCCAATTGTAAAATAACTTTTAGTAATTTCAAACTTATTCTGTCCTACCTGAGATAATCTATGAACCAAAAAAATGGAAAATAATAGTTTTACCTATGTTAAATATGTAATGAATAACTTTCTTCACGACATCACACAACTTTCAAAGTGAACAAAGACCAAACAAGTGGGCGGGTTATTATCAACCAACACCTAAAGCGGAAGAGAAAGCTATTTTCGAGGAAAATTACGTGAATTTGGTAAGGATGTGGGATGAACGATATTAAAATACGAGGTAATACTTCACAAAATTTTACAGTGTATATCTTATTCCGTAATAAACATTGTGTATAAATTCGAAAGAAAGAAATATCAAGGAAAACATCTTCCTCCTTTTGTGAAAAATATGAAACGTTAGTTGCACTCTAGAATCCTCAACTGGAATATATGATCAATAGAATTGTGTTTCGACATCTTTTGATGGTGAATGTACGTACAATGAAATTTTGAATGCAGTTGCATCGATACGGATGTCACGTGAAAGACAAATCGCCAGAAGTGACGGAAAAATGCGATTACTTTTTGTAGTGATTGGACAGAAAAATTACCGACATTAATTGGGCGCTGCAATATAGACGTAGAATCATGAATTTTGAAATATATCAAAAATGTGTCATGAATTACAATGTACCATATTAGATATTTGTTCAAATATTTTCGAAAAGATGATTTTATATTAATTTGAATTGATACTACATTTTTTCACGCGTTCCTAATTGTTTCCAGGTGACACGTTATTAGAAATTGTGTAGTAAGAACTAAGAGTTGATATTTTTCCGTCATGTTGCTTCTGTTGTCAGTGTGTGATTGCCATTTCTCCACATAACATCAATCTGTGGAGAGTGTTTGAAAATCGGAAGATAGAGACTGAGAGATCAGTGGTTACAACAGTTAGTGAAATCTACGTGTTACAATACACTGATCTATCTCTCTTACAAAAACAAATGCTCGGGAGAGGGCCAGTAAGATTTGTAACTAGAAAACTACGATAAACCGTTATAAATAAATAAATAAACTTTATTGTCAAAAAAGCAGTTGCAAACTGCGTACGACCACGTGGAGGGCAATAAACTATATTACTCTCCGGAAACAAGCAAGGGACCTTCCCATCAATTCCGATCAAGGGTCCATGGGCAGTGGCAGATTTACTAATTACAAAAGAAATAATTTATAAATACATATTATCCATTAATTATTCAAAATAAATTGTAGATATTAGTGCAGTAAAAGTTCGAGATTATTAAGACAAAAGTTTTAATGACTTTCCCGCCCAAGGATAATCCGCCACTACCCGGAGAAAAACCGGAGTAAAACCCAGATCAGGATGGGGCTACAGAGATTATGTACACAACCGTGCCAAGGTTGCGTACAGTTAGAAATAAACTAATAATAAACAATCGGAGCAAAATCAACATGCATGAAAAAGGAATTTAATCAATATCTAGAGTACTATAACAATGGCGTGATAAAGTATAAGAGATATTAACATCACATCATCCGAAGTCATGCGGAAAACAATATTTATTAGGAAATTGAAACTCTCATTAACTTGATTTATTAAAATCTGAAAGTTCTTTTACATTATAGAAACAATAGAACATTTAAAAAAACCTTTAACCGCGGATATAAAGAGATTCAATTTATTTATATCTTTTAGATTTTAGGGATGGGAATTATACAAAATTATTCCTGAATGATAAGGACCTCTTAAGCAAAGAGGTGTTGACACGCCAGGACGATGAATTACGAGTGTTGTGTTTGTGAACTAGACTATTTCTTCTAAAGCAAGGGTGGGATTTTAATAGTTCTGTCTTAACAATCACGACTACTTCATAAATGTATATGCAAGGGAGAGGGAGAATATTTAATTCTCTAAATAAAGGTTTACATGAATTTCGGGGATGAGATTTACATATAATCCGAACTATTCTCTTTTGAATTCTAAAAGTTTGAATGCTCTTTGTGGAGTTTGAATGCTCTCAGAAGATAATGCCATACCGTAAATGAGTATATACATTTGCAAAATACACGCAGCGAGAAACGTGTTGACTAACAATGTTGGCTAAAATTCGGAATGCGTAGCATATTTTGCTTAGTTTGGAATTCAAATGATCAATATAGCAATTCCATTTGAGGTTGTCGTGAATAAGAAACCCTAAAAAAAATTTGTTATCTTGACTGATTTTATTTGGGTTCTGTTTAGCGAAAGGGATGTAGGAGGAGAAATTTCGCTACACTATTGCGAAATGACATGGATTCTGTTTTATCAGTATTAATAATGAGACGATTTGAATGAAACCAAGACGAGAGTTTAGATAGAGCATTTTGCGCAGACATGTTTACATAGTAGATTTATGTCATTAGCAAAGAGAACCATCTTGCAAATCGGGCGTGGTGGATAATATATCATTTACGTACAATTAATAGATGATAGGGCCTAAAATTGAACCTTGAGGAACTCCGCAAGTATGTGGCTTTGTTTCTGAAAGGTAATATTGACATAGTATTAGAGAGTTTCTTTCAATTGATTTCTTGCTTCTTATTTTTGTATTGTACTTACTTTCTATTGCACTTATTTGCTTTCTCTGTTGATTGTCTGACTTAATTCTCATGTTCATGTCGAAAACGAAAGTTGCCGTGCAGACCATAAAGAAGTGCTAATGTTCATCAACCTGACATACGATTAGGTCAGCATCAGCAGTTATTATCTCTTCCTGCATTTTTGCTCCATGTCACTGATAACAGTAACGAATATAGATCACCAGGCAACCCGATCTACAACCCTTATTAAATTACTCACAATATTTATATTACAATTCTATGTTGATTCATTTCATCTCTTCCCAGTCTTTTTTAGTTAGTTATATTACAACTTGGTTTAACTCAGCCAACTCTGATTCACTCATAAAATTATTAAAATTTTATGATACATTTTGAATGTTTGTATCAACAATTACAAAATAAAACTACCATAATCCTCCATATGTAAGTTGAAGAGTTTCCACTAACTATTAATTGGACATTAATAACAATGTAATATAAAATAGAACAAATCGTGTTTACAGTCGAAACAAAACGACCCACAGAAGTCACTCACTAGGTTTAGAATTCGACTAGATTTGTTTCTACCAGAACTCAATTTACCCGGCGAGTAAATGCTGTGGGATGCTTAATAAACAGGCGGATCCAATTCAGAGAGAGAGAGAGAGAGAGTCTTAGGGTCCGTATCGTCTTTTACAGCACCTGATTTCTGCCTGTTAGATAGAAAAAGGAAAGCTGTTGGAGCGATCGACTTCAATTTTGGAATGCAAGTGCTCCTAGGGAATCATCATATATTGTATATAATTTTCTTACCCTCAACCCTTCAAGAAGGGGAATGGGATGAATAATGGTGTACACTCCCTCTACAGGATTATATAAGTGGTAGATCCGAAGTTATTGAATGAATTTAATTGTTGACATAAAATGAAATGCTTTTTGACACAAAATTGATTTGAACACTGAAAACAAATTTTCGAAAACGATTGAATTTTTGAAGGTGACTAACAGAGGATCAATTCCGAAGATGGAGGTACACTTAAGCTGCGTTGGTTAGGATACCGCATTTCTTTCGGAGAAGTTTTAGAACCTTAAAAAAATCACACCTTAAAGGGATAGGATAAAAAGGGGAGGTTTTCTGAAATCGGTGATTTTTTTCAACTCATCTTTTAGAATGGACTTGATTGAAATCAATCACGAGAGAGAATCCCTCCTTGTCCTTTGATAGGTTTTTTCGCTTGATATTTGCGAACTGTTCACCCTATGACACTCGAAGGGTAGCCGAGCACGAATGGAGTGGGACAGGATCCTCGCGTTGTTAGAGACTAAATTGCATTCTCCCTGTTCCGTATCACAAGGATATTACCCGGGTTTCACTCCTTGTCTCTTTATCTCTGTTTCGGTTTGTCCTTGTTCCTGTTCCTAATAATCTTCCGTTGACGTATATGATCCCGTTGCGTCTATTTTGCAAACGTTTACTCCCATTTACGTTACGGCATTACCTTCTGGGGCAATTCCGGTCAGAGTATTCATACTTTCAGAATTCAGAAGAGGATAGTTCGGATAATTTGCAAATCTCACACCCGAAACTCTTGTAAACATTTATTCAAGGAATTAAATATCTTAACACTTCCCTGCATTTATATGTATGAAACGATCGTGTTTGTTAAGACCGAATTACTGAAATGCCACACTTGCTTCATACGAAACAGTCTGGTTCACGAATACAATACTTGCAATAGTAATAATATTCATCGCCCTAGAGTGTCAACCACTCTTTGCCAAAAAGGACCGTATCATTCGGGAATCGTTCTATATAATTTCCTGCCCAAGAATATAAAAGATATTATAAAATTAATATCTTCAAATCCGCGGTTAAAAACTACCTCCTCTACCAGTGCTTCTACAATGTAAAAGAATTTATTGATTTTAATAAAAGTTAAATCTGTCTTGAACTTTATCACGCCATTGCTGTAGTACTTTTTAAATAACTTATAACAATTTTTAATAAAACTTTTCTTGCATGATTGTGTTGTCTTATGGCTCATATTAATTTAGTTTTATGTGTACTCAACTTTGGCACGGTGTTCATTAATTGTGTAGCCCCATCCTGGCCCGGGTTTTTCTCCGGTTTTCCTTCGGGTAGAGGCGGATTTCGTATACAGGTTCTCTAGGCTTTGTCTAGGGGCGTGTTTATTGTAACAATAAGTCGTGAATTTAGTGATATTTCAATTCTTATGATTTTTAAATATTATACTCAGTGTAATATATAGTTCGATAATAATTTGTACATGTTAAATTACAAACATATTGATATTCTGTTAGTATTATGACTCGTAGCTAACTTTTTATCTTATCTAGGAATTTTTGCTTAATTTTTTGAATCCGCCTGTGCCTTAGGGCCCTTGATCGGAATTTATGGGATGGTCCCTTGCTTGCTTCCGGAGAGTAAATTAGTTTATTGTCCTCCTCGTGGTCATACGCAGTTTGTACTGCTTTTTTGACAATAAATTTATCATTAAAATTTATTATTATTATCTTTTATTGTGCTTATTTGCTATGTTTGTTCCACATCCCCGTACCTACCAAGAGGAGACGGGCACCCGGTACTCTCTATTCCATTTTATTATTTTTCTAATATACATTATATCTGCAATTTTTTCTTGAAATTCCTGAAAATCCATGTCTTCCTTTCTTAACAATAAAGTCCATTGTTTATCAGGGTATACCCCATTTTTTAAAGGAACCTTAGTAGGTCACCCCTTTTCTTGTTATTATATATAGTCATATAGAACATGGCTTTCATCCTCTTCTTCCCCACATTTACTCATTGAAGTATCTGTTAGTTTGAACCGATGTAAGTGCTTCACCAAATCTCCGTGTACTGTCATTATTTCAATTAAGTATCTCTTGGGTTGAAACCATTTTTGATGGTAATTGTATATTTAACCTGTGCAAAAAAAATTCTTCCTTCTTCTGCCACATCCCAACGAATTTGTCAGCAGAGTAATATCGTGTTTGTCAACATTGTTCGCCAACCATTTTTTGTTTTGTCGATCTCTTCATTGTCTATGCATATGGTTTGTCCTTTTCTCATCTTATACCGCAGTGCGTATTTTAATAGTGTTAAATATATGGGCATTATCCTAAGTAGTACCTCTAATGCCTTTGTGGATACTGTTTTGTAACATTGACTCCAGTTTATTAAACAGAGTTGCTATATTCTTTGAAGTCGTCTTTCGAAATGTCTATTCCTTGTTTTTTTATACCACACACTTGCACAATATGTAATAACGGGGAAGATTGCGCCTGTGTGGATTCTTCTTAGCTCTGTAAGCATAATGGTTTTCATATTTATTCCTACTCTTTGCAATGCATATACCATTTTCTAAACTTTATTTCCTATATGTTCCAGATGTGACATAAATGTAAATTTTGATCCATAATGATTCCTAGATATCGGATGTTTGAGTCTAATTTTAATCGCCAACCCGGCCCGTATGTTATGGACGTCCCTCTTTTTGCATTCCAAATACTATACCTACAGTTTTTGTTTGTGAAATTTTCAAGTTATACATCATGCTTGTTTTTTGAAAATCTTGTAATATTAGACTTGCCTTTCTCTCTAGTTCTCTACGACTGTCTCCCCCAATTAAAAGTATCACATCATCCGCATAGGCTACAGTATGTACTTCTTTCTGTGCCATTTATAGTATTATCTCATTTTGTACTAAATTCCAATATGTTGGTGCCGTATGGCTTCCTTGAGGGCTTGGCTCTCTTGCTATTCTTCTTATTATTCGTTTGTCTTCTATTTCAAATGCTACATACCTCTCCTCGACAGAAAACTTATCGTGATATATTCACAGAAAGTTTCGTATTGGTAAATTTCAAAACATAAACGTTATGGCGAGTTGAAGAAAATGCGCCACTGCTTTACCATGCAGTATGTTCTGGATGGCGGACGAGAACCGGGCTACTCTGAGAGGAAGAGCGTCAAACGCGATACTTGTAACTTTATCTCGATAAGTAAAATTATAGACAATCAGTTTTGGTGAAAAAAAAGTTCTACCACGCCCTTTCGGATCTTCTGTTTCCCAGTGATCGTAGAGTGAGCCATATCGTGAAATGATGAAGCACTGGTATGTCTTCTTTTGAGAATGGAATCAGCGATATTGACGCATGCGAGATGATACCTGAAGGAATAGTAAACTTGGTTCACTGTAGCCGCAAGTTTCTGACTCTCGCAACCGTCGTCACTTCAGAATGATCTGTTCGAATCAAACAGCCATCGTTCATAGTTCCACCTCCAGTACCTTTTTTCTGAAAACAGATTTTCAGCATAATTTACCCAAATGAGGTAATTTATTTATTTATTGTCTTACGACGAGACTCAGTCACGTGGCCTGCTCATTCACCGTACCATCACTTGGGTGAGGGAATTCTAAGGAGAGATGTTGGGTTGCCGGGGTACTTAAGGTAGTACCAAACTGACATTTGTCCGGAGTAGGTGAGGAAAACCCCAGCTGATAATCTTACATAGTTCTGTCAAGTAGTGTTTGAAATTTCGCTCTACCGATTTGCGATATGGAAAGGAGGACGCTACAATTAGACCTCTGCTGTCGGTGGAAGAAAATAAATATGACGATATTTCAACATAGTGTACCATTAAAGAATAATATTTTGTTTCATATAAATTTGCGTTATACTAATCTGGCACATGCATTTATTTTGCAGATTTAAATTTGACTCGCATTCCAAAATATATGCGGCTGACGTGTTAAAACGAATGCGCCAAGATGAGTTTTCACCCTCACGAAAAATGTTTTATTTTGAATTTAAATTTAGTTTTCTATGTCCACTAGAATGTATATTATTGCGAGTTTCCTTTCAAGAGAATAAATGCGCGTTGTAATATTTGCGTGTGAGCGAGTCTCGAGAGCTTTGTCGGCCATTGTTTGTCCCCCGCAATTGGTTCTCATTTCCCGGGGATTCACATGTGTTTCATTTACGAATATTCAAGCATATGATTTTGGGTGAACGTCATAAAAATGCTATGTCAGAGACTTGGAGTCATCACTAACGTGAAAGACTGGAGAACAAAGATTCTCTGGACTTTTCTTGATGCATTGAATATCAAAATATTTTAGAACATATAGTGATGAATTATAAGTTTATTTTCCAAAGTATTTTTGTACGAAAGAGCTATAAACGACAAATTGATAGATCATGTTTTTTTAGAATTAAAAATTTTATAGGAAATTATTTCGTTCTGTAAGGTAAACAACGTTAATCTATCGTGTCGTGAAGAAACGTTTATATGGTATTGCCAGCTTGTATTATTTGTTAATAAATAAAATCAATACTTACTGTTAAATTAATGATAATTTTTTAATAATTGTTTATGAATTTATTGCACGTTTAGCGACTACCCAACTCTGTGAACTACCCTGCACGATTTCTGAATACAAAACAAGAGGGTTGGAGGAAATGCAGATCTAAGTGGTGATATAAGGACGGGTGCGCTCCCTAGTTCGCTCCCCTCACCAGAGGAAGAACTATTTCAGTGGAGACAAATTGATCTAGAGTAAGGTATGTATAGGCGTAAAGTGCATGGTATTATGTTTAAATCTTGAAAATGTCAGAAATACCTACGTGTGCTGAGTGACCCGGCGCGATAAAAGTGAAATACTTCACATTCTCTCCCTTCTGCCGAATATCATTGTAAAGATCGGGATGTTGAGATAAGGACAGACAAGCGCTTGAGAAAGCAAAGGGGAGTATGCAACACACGTGATAAAGTAGATGATAATTCAAACAAAGGTAATTTTTCTTTCCTTTTTGAGAAATTACTTTGCCTCTCTGTATGTTATTTCAGATAAGCATTTTACCCCTTTTAAAAACAGACTGTGCCTGTCTCCACTGCAGTGCTTATATCCATGGTCACCATACTACGTACCGCTGCGATTGAATCGCAAATGGACAGAACTTCATCCACTACCAGATAACCGCATTTAAGAGCAGAATTTTTAGCTGCTTGTTAAATTATAAGAAATGCTTAAGGAATTAAATTCTAACATTATAATGTTGAGCTTAAATAAAAAACATGAAAATGATGAGAACTAAGATATAAGTAGCGGTTTTTTATAACAAATACTTGCTGCACCAACTTTTTTACTATTATTTTTTTATTTCCACATGAAAACATTCTCATTCCATCTTCAAATTTGGAACGTATGCTTTCGCATGGTTCTTGCAACCAATATTTTTTTTCAAAAAAGTTTAAAAAATTAATTTTAAGAAATTAATGCCAAAAAAGAAAAAATTGATATTTTTTGAAATTTTGATATATTTTTACGTAATCATGTGGCACATCATATGAAAGCGTACAAGAATTTGAAGATAATAGCATAAATTTCAGATCTTCAAGTTTATTGGTTTTGAAGGTAGATACATGAAATATTTCAAACAGTGATGAAAATTGGGTTAATTTCCACATTTTTAGGACACATAACTAAAGAATAGATGGTCAGAAAAGTCTATAATTTTGTATTTTTCATATAAATTAATAGCATTACCAATAAATAAAAAAAATATATAATTCTGAGACATATACTTCCAGATCATGGTTGATTTCACATAAAATGAGTCATATTTAAGTAACCCATCTACTTAAGCACAGTGGGGGAAATATTAAATATATCTCCGCAATACTTTAGATGCACGTGAGAAGTGTATAAGGATTGACATTTATTTTTGACTTAATTTTTGTAATGTTGGAAAGAGTGGTGTAAATGTCTGTGTGGGTAATAATTCGTATGGGCGTCGTGAATTTGTTATGAGACAACGGAAATGAGAAAATCCATTTTCCAGTGATTTGAGATTATAATGACTAAGTTTTCACAGTGTCTCAGTGACCTCTATTTTTCAAAATGTTAAATAATAATACCGTTATTGAGTACATTGATTTTGCTTTTCCATGTTATGCTAATTTCTTCTTTTGCATCATTAGGAAATTGAGAATGGCGAGTTTTCCGGTCGCACTGTTATGTAGCAAATGAGGACAAACGTCGGAAACCTCTGTCCAACTTTCCCTACTCTTCATTTTATTCTTTTCTTTCATTTTCTTCCTTTATTTCGGATCGGCAATAGACAATTTGTTAAAAGTACTGATTTGTAGAGGACTCATGGTATGAATAATTAGTAAAATGGCATGAAAATACGTTGTTACAAAAGAGTAGTCGCAAATTTTTTGTTTTGAACAAGTTCAGTAATAGAAAACAATGTAACGTTTCCTTTTTAAATTTAATGGAAATCTACTACCAAAAAGTAACGAAATGGTTCATTTATAATTTGCATAAACGTATATTTTTAAAGTAATGCTGAGTTTTTAAGCAAGAAAATAAAATATGATGTTAACAATGTCGAATGCTTATGTTGAGATATTTCTCTATCGTCCCCAGCATCTTACATTTTTATTGAATACGATGTCTTGTTATTATTTTTATAGAACGTTCTTTGACCTGTATAACATGTGAATATAGTTTATTAAAATATTTCAATTATTTTGGGGGAAAATGTGACACGAGTTGTTACTTTCTTGTTCATAACTTTTGCGTTATTTTCGAACTTGTCATTTTATATTATAGTATTAAATTTAAAAAGTTGATCTGAAGTGTTACCTTTCTTTTTTGAGACACATAATGGTGTGAGTAAAACAATTGTTTGTTTTTTATCTTTGTTCTTGTTATGTAAGTTAAATAGATAAATATAGATAAATAGATGTGATAAATAGATGTGATAGTAAAAGAAAATAAAGGGTTCGATATTGTACGATGCGCATTCGAAAGTATACTAATATTAAACACCTTTCATTGTTGATGCGTTTGCTCATCGTTGGTTCACGAAATAGTTCTTTTCATTCACAAGTTTTCGTATTGATCTCAGTTCTCATTGAACTGCTCACATACATTGGCACATTCTGTTCCTTATCCACTCCTCACCGTTTTCTAGGGCTTCTGAGGAACGTTTCCATTTGCCCCCAAGCGGGAATACTTTCTTCCAGATGAAAGGTAAAAGAGAACAAATAGTCAACAAAGAGGAAAATTCCACCAGCATTGTGGAACATGTGAGGACGCAGCCGTCCGCTAGTCGATTTAGTGCAGCATCCTCCTCTTAGAAGCACAACACAACAGACAGTAATTTTCTGCTGGGCCTTTTCCGGATGGGATTTTATTGGATTCCTGTGCAGAGTCAGACGAGGCGTGGAGTGACGAGTTCGTCGAGGGGAAAGCGCGGAGTGAGGACGAAGAGAGCGACGAAGAGGGGAGTGTCTAGCACGATGACTCTTCTCCTGTGCGCGGGGCTATCGTAGATGAGGCAGAAAAAACTGTTTCCCTCCGAGGAAGAACTTCAAGCTCTGAATGATCCAAACACTTTGTCCTCTCGATATTTCTTTTGTGACTCGATACCTCTTCGCCCCGAAGTCTATGGCAGATTCCACTCCTCCAATAATCCACGTGTCTGAACATTTCCGACCCAGTGCTCCGACCTTGTTTTTCTTTCCGCTTTCTTTTCGGTGGGAGAGGAAACTCATTTTCTCGTGTGACGCTTATATAACTCAAGTAGTCTTAAATTACATTGAAATAAATAAGGTTTCCTTGTCTCTAAACAGTAAAAAAATTTGTAGCATTTTGTAGTAAAAGAGAACAAAAATATTGTGGGGTATACTATTAGCACATATTGTAGGAATTGTCTTTTGTTGTTATATTTATTTGTTGGCGAGATTAGATAATAAAATACATTTCAGCCTCTATAACACGGCATATTTTCGCGCAGTGATTTAATGCTTCTGCTGCTATATGTTGCTATCATTTTTGGAGGAAATGAACCATATTCTTTGTTCAATGGAGTGAGGTAAATGAATGGAAATGCATCGAAAAGGTACGGTTTCAAATTCAAACCTTGTCTTGTTGAAGGAATTTTTATACTCACACTCTACTTGAGAACCGTAGGGTGGCCTGTCGTTCAATTATGCGTCTATCACGTCACGCGCGGGGCGAAGATCTGATGTGTTGTGGTGAGATACAGTGATGGTTAACTCGTTACCACTCATTAATACTGATGTGCAGTGGTACCTCAGTTGTTAATTATAATATCACTTCCGAACTCATAAAAGGAACACACAAAATGAAGTAAGTTTATTGTTCACTGTTTTGATGGAATAATTATTGCGTTCTAAGAGTATCTCAGCTTCCTCTCTTTCTTTCAATTGCAATATGACCACACAGTTCTTTAGTGCATTAATTTTTCTTTATAGTGGTAAGTAAAGTTCTGCTTTCGCAATACGAGGTGATCGGAAACGGCTGGTTTGTTAGAACGTCACTGTCTTTTCCTTTTATCATTTCAAATGGTAATTGATATTTATTTAATATTAATAAACATTTTGAAGTAACCATAGATATAGACATCTGTGCAACACATCTACCTTATCTCCATATTTTACTCTTCTTGACTGACTGAATACCGTATGATTCTGATAATGTCAACTATTAAATTAGAAATGCAAATCAACGAAAATTTTTCTTGTTTTTTTTTTTAGAAATTTCAAACACGAAAGAAACTACTGCCCTCTTATTGAGACCCTTCAAAAAGTAGAAAAGTTAAGAAAAATACGAAGGAGGCTGTTTCCAATCATAAATTAGCCTTAAGGACCATTGTGAAAGAAATACCTGAATCCTCCTTATTTTTAAAGTTCTGTTCCCATTATTCACTTTTGCATTGATAACTCTGTGACTAAGACAGATAATGTAATTTTATGACAATAGCTCTGTTTTCTTTCTTACGTCTTCATGTGCAAATAAATTTGTTTTGTATCTGTTTTCCTTAATATGTTGTTGTTGTTGTAAAAGTACATTTTTCCGCCAGTGGGGTGAAAATCTGCATTGCCTCGCACTGCCTATCGCGGATCTTTGCCCCATCGGATGGGACAAATATTCGAATAAGCATGTTTGTGAACATTTGAAAGTTTCAAGTGACAGGTAGGTGAATATAATTTTTTAATATTTTATATGGGCACAGTAAAAGAGGGTACGTATTAATTCACTACCTTATTTGAGCTCTCCAACGGTTTTCAAGTCTTATACGGGTGCAAAACCGAAAACTGGGGCTCTTTACCCCATGCAACCGTATTTATAAACCGTGTAGTCCCCTGTATGTTCCCACGCTTCCGATTTCACAAAGAAGATTTACTGTGATGATGATCACTCAACAGCACTTCCAATATTTGTAGACTCAAGAGTTCAAACAATTGATAAACCCTATTTACGTTCTGCTCCGATATTATGAAGGTATGCTCAAAATTCTTACCCGACAGATGCAAATTTCTAATTATAAATACCACCTTCATAATGAAGAGGCATTATCTCGAGCTGTCAGCGAGTGGTCAGTTTCTTCAACAAAAGAGCTGTAACCAAATTATACGAACATGAATGATGATAGTTATTTTAATTTTTGTACGAACAAGTCAGTATAATCACAAATCAACTTCTCGTGATTGTTAGAAATTTGGTTTCAATATGATATTAAGTAAAGAAATAATACAACAAAGAGAAATGATAAGAATTAACTAACTTAACCTGAATTTAGGAATGTGAGCACACTATTAACTACCGTCTACGGCCCGGGACCTCCTACTTTGGCTGCAGGTGTGTCACCTCTGCACCACCCGCCTCGACTCGAGTCCCGGTCCGTCGCATTTTTCATCTGACCGTAGACGATGCAAACTTCCCTCCCCGAGAAGGTACTCGGAAGTTATGAGTTAAAACCACTATAAACGAAATTTCAAGGACGTTCACTACCAAGGCTTCCGCTGCCGACCAGCTAGCGTCTCTGGAATCGCCATGTAAGCGGTGCGGCGCGGCGTGGGGCTACGCTACAGTCACTTCAGATATTACGACGCCCAGTCAGTTGATCTTATACGTCCGCAACAAACTTCGTGCAAGTCTTTCTTTCACCAGTTCATCTTAGCCGTTCGGCGCTGCACTTATTGCGGTATTCAAATAAATAAAAAATTATAATTACATACAATTCTTAAATAAATAGATTAACTTTAAGCATTACCAAAAGTATTATGTTGCATTATGCATTTTCTGAGTTATAATATTTTCTGAATCATATTAATATGCAACTGAAACTAAAAATACTGTTTTTTGAATTTTCCACGTTTATTTGTTAATGGCATTACAAATCATACTGTCTTTTTCAAAATTTAAATTTTTGAGATTTCATGAATTAATTCTGGACGTTCTGCGGTCTAATAAATATTTCTCCGTTACCACTATTAAGAGGATAATTTAGTCTGCGCGTGTAGTGTGTCTTCTCGTTCGTCAGTTCAACATATAGAATCCAATTATTTGTAACTGGAGTTTTTCACTAATATGACTGTAATCTATCAATGGATTGTTTCTATTCATGGTTTCTTCTGTCACCTGTATTTTTCAATAGTAAATTAATATAAAAATGGATTGATTAAAAGCATCGAAATTCTACACATGTGCTTCTACAAAAGGGTCAAAGAAGATAACGCAGTATTTTTTTAAATATTGACATTAATTTTTTAAATTCATTACTTGTTGTTTCTATGTTAAAGTCGCAGAGCGATCAAACACTGGGAAAAAGATCTAGATTTTCGAAATTTGGTCCAGACGTTCTCCGGAGTGGGTCTGATTACACCACAAATATTTTTTTCTTTTCGATTCGATACTGTCTTTACTGAAAGATAACATTTTGCTTTCGCGTAGCACCGAGACTTTAAGATTCAGAGATCCGATATTTGACACATGAATTCTCCAAGGTAGGTCCGTATGTAACTCAGAATGGATTTTTCGGGATTCATGTTGATTTTTCTTCATTAAAATTTTAAGCTTTTTTGTTAAAACGTGTAGCGATGAGACCAAAATTCGAAACCGATCTTCGAAATTTGGTACACGTGATCTTCAGGGTGTACTACGTAGAGTGTAAATTTTACGAAATTCGATTTCGATTTAATGTTAAGCGGGTTTCGGTGTCAGTCGCGGAGTGAAGAGCTTCGAAATTTGGCTCACGCGTACTCTAAGGTTCTTTACGATCTCATCTCTGCGATATTTTCGAAATTAGTTTAAGATTGTTTCTTACATACTCTATGGCGGTTGGAAAGAACAGTTGTAAAAAATCCATACTTCCGCTGGAAAAGCAGCGGATAATCAGTGAGCAATGTTTTAATTTTGACTATTGAAATAAGTTAAGAACGATGTTACTAGTCAAATATTCATGTTAGAATTTTCTTTCTGGGATGGCGCAGTTGGAAAGCGCATGAGCGCGCTAAGCTTAAGATCCCGAGTTCGAATCTCGGTCCCGTCTCCCATTATATCATTCAACATAATATACCTCACCTAGACAAACAAAATAAAATAATATTTTTTGTGTCATTTGGTCTTCGTAATGCCTTAAAAGTAAAATGAATTTTGCTTAATTTATTAATTTGATATTCAAATTGATTAAAAGACATGGGTGCATCTTATAAAATATTTATGTAAATGAATATTTCTGTTCCACAGTTAGATTTCGAATTAGAATAAATTGGTATATTGATATAAGGGCAATTCGTCATCAAGTGGGTCAGAGTTGTATTGACCAGTCTAAAAACTTGTTACAAATAATTTATTTGGATTCAGAGTCCATACACTCCCATTCAATTCAATTTTGTAAAGACTTTTACTTTTGTTTCAAAGTAGTTACGCGAAAGAGCAGATTTCGGTCTGAGTCTCGCTACAAATAAAGGTATTAATTAATTTATTATTTGATATGTCTTCTATTGTCTGGCAAACGCAAAATTCTCTTTAAAAGTTTCCAAATACGTTCGCCACATGTGAAATTTTCGAGGCATCCATATACGCTCATACCTTTTCTTTTATTGAATACTTGATTTGGAGGGGAATTCAGCAAACAGTATTGTACTACAAGAACTAAACAATATTGCTTTCTTTTTGAACCTAAATATTTCAAAACATGCCTCTTACTGTTCTCTTTTTCCGTGTTCAAAAATTTCATTTTTATATCTTGTGAAATAATTAATACTTCAGTAGTTGAGAATGAGGAAATTACAATAATGTGGGTATAGCCCAAAGGATATTTTGTTATTGGAGGGTGTTGCATCGTATGTAGAGACTCTCTTGCGGACGGTGTCTATTATTCTGGCCTTGGATCTTGAGCCTCTGAGTCTTTAGTCTTGACAACGGCGTAAACAACATGGCGTGTAATGTCTCGGCGTAACAACATGCATCTTTACGTATTAATGCATGGGGGGATTTCATCTCAATCTTTCTCTATCTCAATTAAGAGAGAGTCCACAGCAATTCAAAGTTTTGTGTAGATCATTTTGTTGCGTTTTGTTTAATCTTTCCACTGTTGCAACTTCCAAACTGGTAGGAAATTTACAACAATAGATGGTACTTTTCTCAGTCTGTATGATGAATATATCCCTACAAAATTTTATCAAAATCTGTGATGGTGAGGTTTGAACCCTGTGCTGATTTGATTTGGAATTGCCCTACGTCAGCAATCTGGGACGCAATTGAGGAAATAATTAAGAATCTATATATTTTTGTGAAACGTTTTCATCCCTAATGCATTATTTGCTGCAGAGTAAATCTGATAATACTAACACATCATTCATGTTTAATTTTAGTTTCCGAGTTACCAGTTTCCCAGTTTTTAATAATAATTTCTCGAATTACATTAGGATCTTCATTTTATATACTTACTAAAGACACTGCAGATTTTTCTTGATTTTTTTTATCGCCGCTCTCTTCACTATGTCCGCTAAGGTTGGTTCGCACAATGCCAAAATGTAGTCGCATGGCGAATGATTTAGTAGCCTCACTAAACGGGGAAGTAACTAGTTATGACGTGTCACTCTTGGTCAATAGTATAGTTTTATTGTGAGTGATGAGTAAATGAACGTGTCCGAACAACATTCTTTAGTCGAGTAGTTTAGTCCGCCTCTGCCTTAGGGCCCTTGATCGGAATTGATGGGATGGTCCCTTGCTTGCTTGCGGAGAGTAAATTAGTTTTTTTTTCCTCCACGTGGTCATACGCAGTTTGTACTGTTTTTTGACAATACATTTATTTAATATTTATTTATATAACGATCAACGTACTAATGGTCGCTCTGTAATCCAACTGGCTGTGCATTACGATTTTAGTAGTCACCAGAGGGCAGACATATCGTTCTTCCGGTTAGACACTTTACCCCTTATTGAGATGAGACACTCGTCTTATATATAGTCCCTCCCACTTTTTTCACCTAATTTTAGTAGCTCTAACTTGCACAGTGGCATTCAGATCAGTTGTTTACATGAACCCCTTGGTACTATACAAGAGACCAACCGTAAAGACAAAAATGTACAAAAAATAGTACAACATACACCAATTTAAGATCATAGATATAAGTGTCCATCATATTAATTGTGGTCACCCTACACGACCACATATGGAGTCAGCAAGACTAGCAAAATCTAGCTCCTCTGCCTTAGGGTCCTTGATCGGAATTGATATGATGGTCCCTTGCTTGCTTCCGGAGACTAAATTAGTTTATTGTCCTCCACGTGGCCATACGCAGTTTAGAACTGCATTTTTACAATAAATTTATTAGTATTATAGCTTCAGAATGGATCTAACACGAAGTAACATTCCTTCCAAGCATTTGTCTTCTATGAGTTTAGATGTCGCCAACCGTTGGTCTGAGGGCTATTTATGGACAACAAAAAATTTGTTGCTGTCCGCAGAAAATCTGGTCATTAATAGCAATTTTTAATCTTCCGTTCAAGAAACTAATTGGCTATGACAGAAATATTATGTTGTCAAATTTCTTTGAATCGTATTGGAGATACATGAAATAAATTGCGGAAATAAAAGAAAACATGACTTTGACGTATTTGACATCCAATCGAGTGTTGAACAAGATTCATATCTTGTACAGTACAAGATACACATAAGAGAATTTTAAGATCTTCTTTCATCAATTGAATAAACAGGTTTCTTTAAATAACTTTTATATTTTTATAATTGATAAGAAATTTAGTTTCGTTATTTTAAAGAAGTATGCTTTGTTTAAAAAAATGAAATTTCTATGCTCATGATTGTCAAATGTCTTAACGTTCTCTAACACAACACTTCGTCGGCGGAATGTAAAAAGATGAATTTAGTAGTCCGTGAGATCGAAAAGGTTGACGATCGCTGGTCTACTTCGTAATACTCCAGTAGCGTACTTAGGCAAGGGGTGAAGGGGGCGGTCCACCTCAGGCAACATCCTGCGAGAGACCTCAAAATCGGCCACCAAAAATAATATAAACACGTAAATTAAAACTTAAATATACAATAACTTTTTTGACAATAAATTTATATAGTAAAATTGATTAAAACGCAGTAAAATGATTAGGAGGGCACTATCCCGTGGAATGCAAAGGTGACGGCCGTGTAGCATTCCCCGCCGCACCTGACTACTAAAACGCTGGTCTATGTAGCTGCAAACGTATTGAAGCATGTATTGATCAAAACTAACCGATCATTTACACGACAAGGTATTAGTACGGAACCTCACTTTGTTTTGGAATGGTTGCAACTCCTCTAAATCTGAATTGTCTCAAATGAAGTGAAATGAAAAGTAATGGATCACAAGGTATCCCAAACTATCTACGCAAACATCCCAGGATACAAAACTAAATTTTAAAGGAGTCAAAAATCTCAATTTTATGTTAAGTAAGAAGTGGGGGTCGACCTTCGGTGAGGGTAATATGGAAACCCACCCATAAAACTGAAAAAAAGTATCGCCTGAAATTAAACAAAATTTTTTTTCTTGGAAATGAAATGTATTAATAGACAAAGAAATTGCGAAAATGCAGTGCTATTGTGATTATTATAGAAAATGCATTTTACTTTAAAACAGCGTAGAAACACACTTTTCTTTATTTAACAAAGAATTTTTTTCTTTTAGCTCGCAAAGGGACAAAGGAGATTTAGTCTTTCCAGCAAAAAATTGCAAAAATATGAAAATAAATAAACGTTAACAACGCATATTACAAAACTGCTAGGTATTAAAAAACAAGTACAGGAGGTACTGAGGTACATAACAATGAATATTGTTAAAGAGTGCTCTCACTTAACGGGTTATCTGTCCACGAATGTGCGTTAGAATGGGGACCAAAAGAAGGTTCGAAGAGAATGCACGTTTGTGCTTAAGTTAATACAAAACAATTCAATAAAATATCCGGAACGTCCGAAGTCACAAAGTTTAATTTGTTAGTAGTACCTATTATAGCCTACAGAGCAGCGTATGAGAAAGAAACGAAAGAAACGGAAAGAAACGGAAAGAAACGGAAAGAAACGGAAAGAAACGGAAAGAAACGGAAAGAAACGGAAAGAAACGGAAAGAAACGGAAAGAAACG
>NNCF01126784.1:468668-518778 GCA_002313205.1 Laupala kohalensis
AGAGAAAAGAGAAAAGAGAAAAGAGAAAAGAGAAAAGAGAAAAGAGAAAAGAGAAAAGAGAAAAGAGAAAAGAAGAATATTGTTAACTTATAAACAAACTTTAATTACCTGTAACATTTTAAATTGTTATTATACGATGTCCACAGAGCACAGGACGGTGCAATTCCGTTTCATGGCCTGACCCTGCAATGAACAATTCAATGACATTTTTTTGGTTGGATATCGGTGAGACGATACTAGTATTAATTTATTCTTGTCAATGACATTTGTCCTATGCCAGTCCACACTACGGGTCCTCCCAGTTCAAGACAACCAAAGTGTTGTATCGGCTCCAACTAAAACAGCTCTACAGCAATCAGCTGTTATTAAAGGTTTAAAACAGAAGGTAAGAGAATTACAGACACAGATAACATATATCAAATGAGAAGTACAAGAAATGTAGAACGAAAAACAATAAATAATTCTAAAATAACGGGAAAAAATAGGGGAAAGGCCTATTATGCAAAAAGAAAAGTAAATCGGCGTGTGCACGACCAAAGACGAACGAAACCGAAGGAAAATTTCTTGCAATTCATCATCAGAAGATGACCTCGGTTCAATTTATAGTAATGACGAATTAGATAATATTGATCCCATGAACTCTGATCTTACAGAAGGCTATATAGCCTATGAGAGGATGTGACTCCGTGGATATCTGTCTTATGAGTGTAAAGTTTGGTAACGCAACAAAATTTCATTTGTGAATCTACCTTCTCATTAGATATCGCTTAATTACTGGTTCTTCAATCTTATCTTCACATTATGTTTATGCATTGATATTGTACTTGTAGATTTCGTTGTTGAATACTTAATGTTTAACTTAATAGATCTACTTTTGTATTTCAGATTTTTACCCTTATTATGACAGTGTCCGCCGTTATCCCACCACATGTTCGGTATTTCTTGAACCCATGGGGCAATTCTGAACTACTGAAGGTCTCACTTAATCAAGTATTAGGAAAACTTGATGGTGGAAGCCAAAAGTTTATTACCACTGTGCAAGGGAGTAGTGTGAAGTATTGCATACGTAAAGCGTGAAGAACAGCTCTTAATATTTGTTGGGTCGGTCTCCACGTCGCGTTCCCAAAGGTCTGTACCTCGGATTGAAGCGGACGCAGCATGGGCCCATCTCCACATTCAGCGTTGCGTATTTTCCCCGCCCGTTGGTTATTTCCACCGCTGTCCTGCTGCGTTGGCTACGGGCTGCACGTCGTGAAGAAATGAGGGTTTAACCCACAGTATCTTATATACATTTCTTGTACTACATAGCAGACATGCCGTGCGGTGCCGCATGACCTTGAGCGTTTCCACCGGGACCTCCTTTCACGAAGGCATTTAAACTAATCAGAATGAAAGAACGGAAGTGATTTGAGGAGCCCGCCTATTCAAATGATTTTTGATTCATCTGTGACGTAACTGAAAGATTGATTTCATTTTTATTAAGTTAACAATTTCGTAATTTTGTCAAATTAGATAGACAATTTTCTGGCTTTAAAGAATCACCTTTTTGACCCTTAACATTTTATAGTGAAGTAATTAAGAATGAAAGAGAATGTGCTGTTTCTGAATATTATTTAAATGTTTAATTATTTTTTTTATAAAACCAAATTTATTGACTTACCTTTGCTATTTATTTTTGTCTTTAAAGAAGACAATTTTTTATCTTTTTCGCACTGGAACTAAATTTATTATAAACTTGACAAGATTATGCGTATTTCATTTACCAATTTCTGGGGTGTTATATGCGTGAACGAGTTAATTACAATTTTTAATCATTACACTGACAATACCTCTACGAGACGTTGTTGCTATAATTCTTTAAAAATATATTTTTACAAGACGCATCGATCACTGTGTATTATGCAAATAAATAGTTTTAAAAAAACGTAAGTAATGATATTGTTCAAATAATATTACTTATTTCAAATGTACTCTTTGAAATAATTTGTCACCCTTCAAAACCTTTTAACACATTTCGGAATGAATAATACGGACCTTTTTATTACAGAAGTCTATTCCAAATAATATTACAAATAACTTTAAAATCTCATCCAATTAATTACATTGTTGCAATTTAATCATATAAGAATTCACTGTTGTAAAACGTTGAGAAAACTAATGTAAGTTAACTGTACTTCTAGAATGAAAAACATTAGTAATCAAATTTAGTTGATTTGAAGGTATAAAAATAAAACCCACTGCGACATTTTTTCATTTCATTACTTTGGTCCAATCAAATAAATTATTTTAGAGAAAAAGTTTCTTGCAAAACATTAAATTCACTTCCTTCTCCAGTATTTTCATTTGCAATTTTCCCCCATGGGAAATTTTTTTAACGTCAATGGGTTGGAACATTTACGTTCATCTATATGGAATAATATTTAATGGTTTGATAATTAATTCTAGTATTATTTTGATGAACACCGTTACTCCGACATAAATGTTTTTTACTTGCGAGAAATTTTAATTTTTTTCTACTTCCTTCAGGGAACTAAATCGCCGGTTGTAATGAAGCGCACTCCGTGGAACCGCGACTACGCTGCAGTCTCGCATGTGCTGACATCTCGGTGTGGTAGCAACGGTGTGTGGGTATGGGTGAAAATTCTCAAGGCTGCGTTGCTTATCCGACGTACCGGGTTTTTGGCAACGCGATGTGGAGACGGAGCCTAAGAAGTAATCTTCCTTCACCGTTCGGTATTACCCCTCTCTCCGACAAGTTATTGGTTTTCTGTGGTATTCCATGGTTCTTAACGAATATTATGATTGACTCATTCAAAATTTCTTTTAGATTCTGAATTAATTCTCTATTTTGTCTTCTTATTTTCTTATGGAAGTATTTATCAAGTAACTGGAAAATTCGGTAAGAGTAAAATGTGGATACATTATGCGAAGACAACTGAACTGAAAGGCGTTCAAGCGCCAGGGCCCTGAACCCCGCCAATATTTATAGTGGCAACAAATTTTGTCAATACGTATAGTGGTATTTATAGTGGCCAATATTTATAGTTCTTGATTCGTCTGTAACAAATTATGTAAAATAAAGACATTTTGAAATGAATTTAAACAAAACTAGTCAGGTATATGGGACCGTTCATAATTTACGTAACTCTCCTTAGGAGGAGGGGAGTCGGTGATATCGTTACTCTGCGATACGGCGGTATAGGAGTGTTGACCTTGGTGTTGGGAAACGTTAAGAAATAATTTATAAGCATTTTTAACCTTTAAGTTTGTCACGCTCATCCAAGTACTCAACAGTTTAGTGAGAACACAGTGCAATAAGGAACGAACAATTAAGTCACTGTATCAATCTTTCTCCCCATAATTTCCGAAAAGCAACACAAACTTTTCTAAGCGGGACGGGCTAGCGCTACGTAGTTATTGTGAGAGTAAGAGGTATCGTTACTGGTTTGTTATCGAGGGGAGGGTCTGTTACAATTGGTATATTTTGCGTTACGTGTTTTATGGTGGGTCCTTATGTTCAATCATAAGTTATAAAACTTATTATATTATTAGAAAATACAAACCAAGTTTGGAATGTAGACAATCAAGATTAGATTGTATTGCAATTTTTTTTATGTTGTAGATGCTTCTTATACAAGTCTTCAGGCCATTAACAAAATCAAACCTGAATATTCTAGGCCTCGGGATAGAGGTGCTCTGATTTGCACGCAGATTTTTGTTCTTTGAAACGAATTGCAGTTTAGTATTGTAGCTGACAATTGATGTTCACTAGGAATACATTCACGAGGCATTGTGGAACATCAAATCATCCTACCGTGAGCCCATTATAATGTTGTAGGACTTACGTTGTGCGTTTGAAACCATACGGGCTTCCATATTGTCGTCTGCTCTTTGAGGACTCTGAAAAATATTTGCGTTTCGACCGTTTGTCCAATCGTATGGTGGTCTATTCTTTTTTGTAGATAACAGTGCTGAAACTAAACAATGCGGAAAATGTATGGTATATAGGAACACGGAGGATTCTCGCAAACGCTATGACCTGCGAATTCGCTAAATATGTATCGTTTTAAAGACGAGTGTTACAGTAGCGTACATACATCTAATGAGGCCCGGGATGGTATTCATTTTGGAGACTCCCGTTTATTAGCAAGGCTTCAAGTACATTTCCAACGTACCAGTGTATTAAAAAGTGAAATTAGAGTTTTATTTAATAATACGCTAAGCTTTTATTTATTTTTCTCTTACAACAAGTATATTTAAGTTTTAATTTACGTGTTTATATTATTTTTGGTGGCCGATTTTGAGGTCTCTCGCAGGATGTTGCCTGAGGTGGACCGCCCCCTTCACCCCTTGCCTAAGTACGCTACTGGAGTATTACGAAGTAGACCAGCGATCGTCAACCTTTTCGATCTCACGGACTACTAAATTCATCTTTTTACATTCCGCCGACGAAGTGTTGTGTTAGAGAACGTTAAGACATTTGACAATCATGAGCATAGAAATTTCATTTTTTTAAACAAAGCATACTTCTTTAAAATAACGAAACTAAATTTCTTATCAATTATAAAAATATAAAAGTTATTTAAAGAAACCTGTTTATTCAATTGATGAAAGAAGATCTTAAAATTCTCTTATGTGTATCTTGTACTGTACAAGATATGAATCTTGTTCAACACTCGATTGGATGTCAAATACGTCAAAGTCATGTTTTCTTTTATTTCCGCAATTTATTTCATGTATCTCCAATACGATTCAAAGAAATTTGACAACATAATATTTCTGTCATAGCCAATTAGTTTCTTGAACGGAAGATTAAAAATTGCTATTAATGACCAGATTTTCTGCGGACAGCAACAAATTTTTTGTTGTCCATAAATAGCCCTCAGACCAACGGTTGGCGACATCTAAACTCATAGAAGACAAATGCTTGGAAGGAATGTTACTTCGTGTTAGATCCATTCTGAAGCTATAATACTAATAAATTTATTGTAAAAATGCAGTTCTAAACTGCGTATGGCCACGTGGAGGACAATAAACTAATTTAGTCTCCGGAAGCAAGCAAGGGACCATCATATCAATTCCGATCAAGGACCCTAAGGCAGAGGAGCTAGATTTTGCTAGTCTTGCTGACTCCATATGTGGTCGTGTAGGGTGACCACAATTAATATGATGGACACTTATATCTATGATCTTAAATTGGTGTATGTTGTACTATTTTTTGTACATTTTTGTCTTTACGGTTGGTCTCTTGTATAGTACCAAGGGGTTCATGTAAACAACTGATCTGAATGCCACTGTGCAAGTTAGAGCTACTAAAATTAGGTGAAAAAAGTGGGAGGGACTATATATAAGACGAGTGTCTCATCTCAATAAGGGGTAAAGTGTCTAACCGGAAGAACGATATGTCTGCCCTCTGGTGACTACTAAAATCGTAATGCACAGCCAGTTGGATTACAGAGCGACCATTAGTACGTTGATCGTTATATAAATAAATATTAAATAAATGTATTGTCAAAAAACAGTACAAACTGCGTATGACCACGTGGAGGAAAAAAAAACTAATTTACTCTCCGCAAGCAAGCAAGGGACCATCCCATCAATTCCGATCAAGGGCCCTAAGGCAGAGGCGGATTTAAAAATATAAATAAATGATTGTGAAAAAGCAGTACAAAGCACTAGGGACCATTCCATTAATTCTGATCAAGGGCCCTATGGCAGAGGCGGATTGAAAAATTAAAGTAAACTCCTTGATAAGATAAAAAGTTAGCTACGTGTTACAATACTAACACAATGTCAAATATTTGTAATTTAACACAAAAAATTTTTTTTTTCAAGTTCGAATTATTATCGAACTATAGATTATTCGGAAAATAGGGTTTACAAATCGTAAGTATTAAAAGATCAATAAATTCAAGATTGATTGTTTCAATAGGCGCCACACCTAGACAGCCTAGATAACTTGTCCAAACAATCCACCTCTACTCGAAGGAAAACTGGAGAAAAACCCGGGCCCAGATGGGGCTACCGAATTAATAAACGCAACCGTGCCAAGGTTGAGTACACATAAAATTAAATTAATATGAATCATGACACAAAACAAGCATGCAAGAAAATAGTTTTGAAATTGTTATAACTTATTTTGAAAGTACTACGAATATGACGTGATAAAGTACGAGACGGATTAAACTTACATTAAAATCAATAAATTATTTTACTTTGTAAAAACACTGGTGCAGGAGGTGGCTTTTAACTTCGGATTTGAAGAATTCAATTTAATAATTTATTTTGTGTTTTTTGGGGAGGGTATTATGTAGGACGATTCCCGAATGATATGGTCGTTTTTGGAAAAGAATGGTTGACAAATTTAGGATGATGAATATTATTCCTCTCGCAAGTAATGTGTTCGTGAAAGAGACAGTTTGGTATGAGGCAAGTGTAGCACTACAGTAATTCGGTGTTAGCAGACAACACCGTTTCATCAATATAAATGCAGGGAAATGTTAAAATATTTAATATCTTAAATAAATGTTCACAAGAGATTCGGGAGAGAGATTTACAAATTACCCGTACTATCTTCTTCTGAATTCTGAAATTTTGGATTTGGAACCGGAATTGCCCCAGGAGATAATGCGTTAATGTAAATGAATGTAAAAGGTTGCAATATATACGAAACGGGAAATACGTGGACTAACTACGTTAACTAAGATTCGGAATGCGTAACACAATTTGCTTAATTGGCAATTAAGATTGTCAGCGTGACAATTCCATTTGAGGTTGTCTTGAGTATGGAGACCTAAGAATTTTGTATTCGTAACAGTTTTTAATTGTGTTCCGTTTAAAGAAAGAGAAACATGGGGTAAAGATTTTTTGATACTATTGTGAAATGATATAGACACTGTTTTGTCAGTGTTTACAATGAGACGATTTGCATGGAACCAAACCGAGAGGTTAGACAAAACATATTGAGCATTGATGTGTTTACATAGTAAATTAGTGTAATCTGCAAAGAGAACCATTTTGCAATCTGACGTGGAGGATGACACATCGTTCACATACAATAAAAAGACAACAGGACCGAGAATTGAAAGTTGGGGAACTCCGCAAGTAAGTGACTTTGTTTCTAAAAGGCAATGCTGAAGTGCTTTATTTTTAATATCGGATATTTTGACCTGTTGATATCTATCTTTTAAATGGGAAGTTGGTCTTTGATGTGGAAGTAAAAAATGCTTAAAGAATGCAATTTTGAGAGAAGAATTTCGTGATCGATGAGATCGTATGCTTTAGATAAATCAAGAAAAATACCCTGAGGATTTTCTTCATGGTCAAGAGATGTGGTAACATCGTTAAGGAAAGAAAATATTTGCCTGTTAAAAGAAGAAAGCATTTTAATACCATCTTAAAAGTTCTAATCGTTTATAACTCCAATGTTTCAAAAAATAATTATAACGTATTCAGTTTTTATGATAGGACAGAAAATATTTTCAAACTAGGTGAAAGTTATATTGAAATAGAATGATGTACAAACTTATCTCAACAAATGCAGATTTGCGTAGATTCTATTACCTTTAAACAGAAAGTGGCTCAGATTCTACCCACAAAAAGATATTAAATTTCAAATCGAACATAACATCATCAATAACAAGAAAAAGACTTTTATCAATTTAGGATTTCAAATATTATTCATGCACTCTACAAGAGAACTGCATAAGTACAGAGAAAATAGTATTACGTATGTTATTTGAGATGAGATACATTAACAATTATTTAAACATTAGGGGGGAAATAATGGTGGTAACAATAATAATAACAATATCAATAGATGTATCATCGTATAGCCAAATAGAACAACTCAACATATCAGTTTTAGTTTAATGTGTTAAAACGTACTGCAATAAAACGTAACATTTTTAGTAAATTTGTACTATTAGCCTATATTTTGAATGATCGAAAAACACTGAAATGTAATTCAGAAAGTGGGAATAAAATACACATATACAAGAATCAACTCACAGTAACCATATTTGCTACATCAAAACCTTCAATAATTTTCTTTGCGCAATCCCTTCTAAACTAACCTTTGAACCTTTCAAAACTAATATAAAAACTAATTAATATTTAAAATTAAAAAATCAGAATACATTTTTTAAAGCTAATTGGCTAATTAAGGAAAATTACTTAACTCGAAAACGGCCCTACTACGTCAATTGCTTATGAGTGAATTGAAAGTTTTAAGCAACGACATATTCCACACGTAATTTTCTCTTTCTCTACATTTAGTGAATCCTTTCTTTCAACTGACTTTTCTGAATCCTCAGTTTCACTACCATATACGAAATACGATGAAAAATCTTGCCAATAAAAATTATACACATCTGAAATTTAAGGATAGTCTAGGAGACAGATGTATCTACTACCAATTATGCTTTTTAAAATAGTAATATCAGTGTAAACAACGCAATTGATAGTAGTTATGTTATATGCCGTTAGAGTGTGCTCAGCCATTTTCGGTTGGTCATTTTTCCCCGTACTGCGACGAGACACTCCTTCTAGAAATCGGTAATTCTCTGGATTAATTATAACCATTCCGCGCTTTTGAACCCAGAAGTTAATGGAATAATAAAGATGGAGCTATCTACAAAATTGAAATAAATTTTATTGCTCTGCGTTCATTGTACTACAGTAAGCAAATTATTTAAATCTATGTAATTTTTATCATTTCTTATTGTCAGTAATGTTGTATTAAAGTAACAGAATATCATCGGTATTATTTTTCAGGAATTTTGCCGGCTCCACAGTTACATGTCTACATTTACTCCACGTATTTCGAGGGTCAAGGTAATTGTAAACATAATTATTTGCTATTAGTTTATGAATTAACTTGTATTTAATCACATTTTGTACGTTTCAATTATATTCTGTGCATTTTTTCTCAGTTTTTTCGGTAAGTAGGTGGAGTTTGTTTAAAAGTGGTTCTAACTAAATTCGTTCCAGCAGATGACAAATTTTCTTTGACAAACAAATCAATCTCACTTCCCCCAGCAAAAGAAGGTAGTAAAACGAAGGTAGTAAAATATTGTCTATCAAGGTAAGCGATCGTAGAATGTATTGATTTTGACTCTCCTTCTTCTTATAAATTTTGGTGTGAGGTTTTTGTACACGATGTTCAATGTGATTTCAATTAGTGATTGATGTAAAGGATTCATGCGTTAAAATAACACATAAAATATGTAGAAAATAAATTAAAAGAGACATATCTGGGCCGATCAGTTTATCAGCGAAGAATCAGTGTTTTACGGCATTTGTATCAAAATACACAAGTAAAATGAGGATACTGGGTAAATGTGAACATCCAATTGGAGTACATATCAACGTGGTATTGGAAGGGACAAAATACCACTTAAAGTTTCTAGAACTGCTATGACATACGCCAACACTGTCACTCGTTCCACACTTTCCGTTGGGAGAGAATTCGTTGTTTTCACTACCCCCTTGTCTGAGGGGTAATTGTAAACAGACGAATAAGTGTGGGAAATTTTATACTTGGAATCTTCGTTACCAGAGATTCAAGAATGGGAGAGTAACTCGTCTCATTAGTGTGCTTAAAAGTACATTTTTTACGAATTAAGACATTGAAGTATAAGCACGTGAGAGGAACATTTAAAACTTGTTTACAATTACCCCGCCTGACCCTAAAATGTTACTTACCTGTTACTTACACATAATATAAATTATTTACAAAAGTTTATATTTCAACAACAGATTTCTTCTTTTCTTTCATGTAGTGTTTTGTTTATAAAAGTACTCCTCGAGATGACATGCCCAGAATGTTGCAGCTCTGAAACCCACTGTGAGCCCACTATGTTACTGCGCTATGCGTTTTTGTCTTTATTGAGGAATAAAGCGGAAAATGCCTTTAAAATATTTTTGTGAATTTCCCAGAGTTTAATTTTGATTTCAGTTGTAAAATAAGCAGTCCAGTTAATATTACTGAAGTCCATTTCTCAAAGTATGGAGGAAGCCCTGATCTACGCTATTCCATGATCTACGCTTCATGTCTACAACTCCAAGTCTACAATTTTCACTTCCATAGCAATAAAATAAACAGTTCGCATTTACAAAGACGTCGTAGAACTATTTCTAGCTTATGTGACACGGGATGGTACAGTATCAATATTTTTATAAATTAGTCATACTCTAATTGTTAAATGTTATCATTTATCTTTCGAATTTCTATTATTTAATTGGTTGGTCCAGTCCATTTGGGAAGCATAATTGGAAATCTGACATCATTGACTACGTTAATACTTCATCAAGCATTTCTTCTGCGGAAAAAGGGGAAATCGGGAGAATTATAATTGCCTAAATTGCTGGTTGTGTCATGAATATTCCCAGGTCATTTAGGAACTAACGTGCGATCGAGTTACACAAGAACGATCTTCCACGTGCATCGTAACAAAATATTCTCTGCCTCATCAAAATATTCTCTGTCAATAGCCTCGAGTGTAGGTCAATGAATGATCCATAAACTATCGTGCTTTAATTTGAACCCGTGTAGCCTTGCGAGAACAAACCGAAATTGTAATCATTATTATTAATTGCCTGGTTCCGCAAATTGAATTGGAATATTGAGGTGACCATGAAATGGAGATGGCGTCAGAAAATAAAATTAAAAAGAGCAAAATTTTCTCTAAATACATCTCCGAAATCGCAAATCCTATCTGCTGTCTCAATGGCATTCTAATAGATAATTTTAGGAAACAAACAATTCCTTGAATGTAAAATTACTAGAGAAACTATCTGTGGAATTCCAATTGATAGCTATACATTAACGAAGCAATTTACATTTAAAATATTTTGAGAGAATACTGGGCAGCTGAAATTCACTTACTTCAATTTCCAAATTTACATATCTTACTCTTTATTATAAGACCAATAATTGTTAGTTTAAATCCGCTATCTCGTAAACTTACGGTAGGATTTTGCCGAGACTTGATATATATGGTTTTTTAATATCAGGAATACAATGGCATAAGTTTTAATCTTCTGAAAATTCGTTTTACAAAATTATTATACAGATAATAATTGTAAGTTTTAAATCGACTTTCGTTTGTGAACGAAACACAGTTCCTTCCCTTCTATCTGAGATACATCCGCTGGGCGCTAACCTACAAGTCATGACATTTGACTGTTCTGTGGAATGTTTTACGCTGAAGCAATGCACAACACTCGCTACCGATGACTATGAAATGATAAATGACACTCATTTCCTAGTAGTGCGGTCGCTTCTCCGTGATATCTGGATAGTCTTCGGTATTATATGAAACAATAATTCATCAGAAAATAAGAATTCTTTGATTAAAAATTCATGAAAATATTACGAATTATAATAATAATAGTAATATATCGATATTACTAACAATAATAATATAAATAATATTATTCTCTAGGAATGTATATGTACATATGTGAACGAGATGGAGAATGTTTCCTACGATAAATAAGAAGGCGTGGTGTTGGCGCTCTGTTGTGTGAAACTGATAATATAAAATAGAACACATTGATTTAAAATCGGGTAAAAACCCTGTTTAGAAATCGTTTTTCGGCGTTAAGAGCCTCGGATTATTTGATATAGCGATTGAAAAGACTCGCATACTCTTACGTCAGTACAATCTTTGCATACGAGAAGGTTACTCCTTAAAACACAAAAAATATAGCTTCGATTGTTAGTCATTGATCCAGGAATAAAATTACCAATATTAAAGAAAACGTATTTGCATTTAAACACCAAAAACTAATTATAATTCTTTATCCATAACACCACAGTAAAGAATAACGTTTTATTCTGTGAACGCCAAACTAGTGAATAACATTTTATTCCTTGTACGTCTAATAAGTGAATATTATTTTATCATTCATTGTATGTCAAACAAGTGAATAACGTATTATTCATTCTACACCAAACAAATGAATAACTTTTTATTTCTATTTTATTTACGTCAAATAAAAGAATAATTGGTTTTACGTTATTTAAGGTTCGTAAAATAGAAGAATATCTTTCTATTCGTTATTTGTTTACGTCAAATGAAACTATAACTTGTTATCCTTCAGAAAATGTTTGTCGAATATAAGAATAGCTAGTTATCCGACACTAATTTATGTCAAATGAAAGAATAAATTTTTATTCGTTATTCATTTACGTCAAATAAAAGAATAACTTATTATTGGTCAATCAATTATGTGGAATAACAGAATAACTTGTTTTTCTTTGTAGAGATAGGTGTGGTGTTGACAGGTTGCTCATCACAAACAATAAATGATTTTGTCACTATGTCATTCTTTATTGGGTCATAAGGCCATTTCGGCCGCATGACGGTCGAATATGTTTAAAATTATTTTAAAACATTATCAACTTTTCTTCTTTCCCATCAAATTGTATTATCACCGTATTTAAAGTTCTTAATTTCTTTCATTTATAATTTATTATTATAATTTTGTTACAGTAGTACTGAAGATGACCGTCATGAGATCGAATGGGTCTTACGCTTCAATAAAGAAAAAAAAGTGACAAAACCTTTTATTACTTATGTTTGTGAATTTGTTAATCGTGATTTATTTCAGTCAAATAAAATAATATTTCTTTCTTCGACGAATAAATGAATAACTTCTTATTCGTTATTTTCATTACGTAAGATAATGAATTATTTCAATTTATGCTTATCTTATTATTCGAAGAGTGAATTATTCTGATTTTGAGTAACCTTGACCGCATGGTAAGTAAACTGCAAGGCATCCTACCGAATCGCTGCTAAATAAAGTGCATCGAATCGGCCGTGGCGCATGCGTGGCGCGCGTCACGCGGTGCGGCACCTCAACGCGTGTCCCTGCCCACGCGTGACCGCCACCCCACGCGACCTGAGCCCCGAGCTCCAGGCTCGCTGTTCGCCGTTTCCTCACCACACCCACCTCGTACGCGGTAGCCGATCGGGTGGACCGGGCAGGGTCACCATATGCTTGAAACCACGGATTCCAACGGTGGGGAATTGATGACTATCCTTTTTCTATATGGAGACATTCGCGATCAAATATTTGATAATTAAACATTTGCCGGGAACCGACGACACCAGAAACGCTGGAAAGGTAACATACGTGAGTTTAAAATTAAATTAGTTTATTTTCAATTGATTATCCGATTATGCTTCTGTTAAATAGTATTAAGTAGATAAATTCTGTATTTCACAAGAAGGGCCTGTCTCTACAACGTTGTCACATGTTTCGTTCATAATATTGGAGGCCCCAATTCCTTCTTTTAAAAATAGCGCGTTCTTGCTTTCGTTACTGTTCTTACTGTCATGTTCATTGAGTAGAAAAAGCATTATTCTCTCTGAATCCCGCCTGCTTAGCGAGTGAGCATTGTGTATTGCATAAACAACCTGGAGAACTGAGGCTAGTGTCAAGCACGCACCCTTTCACTCCCCTGCAGCTCGTCCTGTTAAACGTAGTGGATTGCCTGTTGAGTTCTGGAGATGATAAAGTTGTTACATTCTTCTGACCCGATGCCACCCCACCCGGTCTACAAGGATAAAGGGTTGAACAGGGATTAATCTGAGCGTTGTTTTTCTGTTTTTGATAAAGAGAACGGTGTCAGCAGTCGACTTTAAATTCAGTGTGCAAATGCATTTATGGACGTTTCATCTTGAGCATGCAATTCCCACCACCCCGCAAAATCTCAGGGAGGAAAGGGGTTGGGCGTCGGTAGACACTCTGTAAAAATGTTCTCATAAATATTTGAATAATATTTTTTTCACCTATCGGTAACGAGTGAATTGCTTTTTTTGACACTATTTAAACGATTTATACTTAGAAAACTCAATTTGGATGAATTGTTTACAGAAATGGCTTGCATTGGTTATTTTTAGTGGTTGGAAACGCGCAGTATAGCTTAGTGAAACCAACGTTCCTGAACAGTTTTAGAATATCTTGAAAATTCACACCTCAATAGGGGTAGGGTAGTTTTCGAATATGGATGACTTTTTTCACCACAGTTTCTCGAGTGGACTTAATTGAGTCAGTAAACACGAGACTAGATATTTTTGACATACACAAGGGTAATTTTTGTTCTTAATTTTCGCGAAATTTTTATCCCTCGACTCACTGCGTGTGGCGTGGTGCGAATGGGTGGAACGACAACCTTTCGTTAGTCGAGTCTCCAGCAAAAATATGGGAGTACATTGTTGCAAAATTTCATATAAGTTGGTGATATGAAGTAACTGCACGGATATTTCTTTCTTACAGTGTATATCTGATTGTATTTTGAAGAACTTGTAGATATATATAAGTATCAATACAACCTACCGACCTAATCTCCGTATTTTTCACTTCATAGAGGAGATGGCTAATTCCAGACAAAAACCCTAAACGAAGAAAAAAGAAGTGTTGTCGCAAAGAAGAATCCAAACTCCCGATTATTCAGGTTCATTACGATAATAATTATGTTTATTTGGTCGTTATTGTGAAAATAAACGTTTTTCTTGTTCCTATCACCCTATTCATTATCTAGTTTTTATTGGACTACTGTTGTCTGACTGAAAACACTAAAG
Organism: Laupala kohalensis; assembly: GCA_002313205.1. NCBI lineage: Eukaryota > Metazoa > Arthropoda > Insecta > Orthoptera > Trigonidiidae > Laupala > Laupala kohalensis. The sequence continues at coordinate 483,266 of NNCF01126784.1, forward strand.
GAGCAAAGATCCGCGCTCTTACTCATGATGGGGTAAGAGTCCGGAGTTTTTAAATATTTTCTGTGTGCATGGCAAATAGAACTATATTCTATCAATTGCAGTCTATTACGAACTCTCACCCAACTTTCAAGCCCCGTATGTGTGAAAAACTGGACAGTGCGGGCGTTTGCCTAACCGTAAAATTTAGGATAAAATTCTTAAGATGACGACTCTGAACCTTGAACTCTCCATGCTCCTCGGGATATGTCTTTGAGTTGAGCAGTTTTTATTCTGTAATTCGAAGTTGATAATTTAAGATATCATAAATATTTACATGCTTGAAATAAATAGATTTTAAAACTCCTTAAGATATCAGAAAAAGTGTTAAATGTAAGTATGGTATTATCTCCGAGGATAACCTTTATTGTGTTTATAACAAAATAGAACAAATAATTACAAAATATACATGTGCATTTCATTAAGGAAAACTCACGGAAATGAGTGAATAACAAACCATTGAACCAAATATTCGAACATTTTTTATGCCTGGTGACGAATGTAACGCTTGGGTAAGTTTTCAAACATATTTTGTGCAAGTAATGTTATCTAATATCGGAGTATTTTTAAAAAAATTGGGGATTTAGGGCTCGCCAACGTCAAGGTCATTAGACCACTTAATATCAGAGTATCGAAAATTCAAAATATGAAGTTTGTACAACGCTTACGAATGAGGCGCGCAAGGCAGAAGTAATGCAAGTCTGAAATTGACAGATTTGGGATAACTATTTGTTCGTACACTACATGACTTCGTCGTTTCAGAATTGAAAGTAAAGTAAATCCATAGTTTTCTCTTTTCATTTTGGAGTACAGCACTTCCTCTCTAGTCTTACAAATTCCCTCCTTTCTTCAATGCAACAGTGAAGGAAGTTCATGTATTTGATGGATGGAATAGAGATGTATTTAACCAACGAAGATATTTTTAAGAATCAATGAAAAATGTGGAGTTGTCTACTAGTAAAATATTTATTCAGTACTTTCGCCAGCTTAGCTGGCATCTTCAGTGTATAATAAAACAAAATACAACAAATATAAACAATATATAAGAATGCAAAGTACAAGAATTTATTGTTAAGTTTATGAAAATTTGATATTAATTAAAATGTAATAAAGTTTCTAAGTTCATTGGAAACAAAGCAACAAATTTTTGTAGAATGAATCTGTGAATAAGAGATAAAAGCTACAACTAAATGAAAATATAAATAAGTAAGTTGAACGTACCTGTCAATGCTAAATATCAAAGGGCAAATGTGCCGAAGGGTTCGACGGGACGCTGTTTAAGATACCTATTTTCTGCTAAAATATTTACGAATTTAGACTATCGATGTAAAATGAAGTGTTCATCTAACATTCAATATTTCCAATACAAAAATTTATAGGTATTGTTTACGTTTGTAACTACCTCGCAAATAAATATCTTTGGAACACAAAAAAAAATTCTCTCATTTTTACAGGTTTCTATCTTTTATCCCAAAGACTCTGTTGAGTATATAACGCTTGTGGTCTTCTCACTTCTATTGTAATATTCAGTGCAGAACCCTTGTAAGTTCATTTTATTGTAATGTTGTATGAAAGTTGTAAAGTAATGTTATCTAAAATTCAATGTTTTCAGTATTCAAAGTCTTTACTTATGTGTATAACTACCTCTGACTAATGAGTTTCCGTCAAAGTGCCTGGAGGATGAGGAAATTTGGTAAATTATAGATGCAGATGAGTTAGTCGGGTATCAAAAGATGCACATTTCCGTTTTTATGTAACTCTTATCAGAATAGAAATATTGGTGATTCTTATCATCTGTATTACCACGAGTAATGTGAATTCTTTTAGACTCATGTCTTCAATATCGTCGTATCTTCATTCTTCACTCTTGTCTTCGATATCGGCCAAGTTATTTTATTATATTGAATACATCATACGAAAAATTTAAAGAGTTTTAGTTTTATTAATGATTTTTTATTTTGTAGTCTTTTTTACTTAATAATATATCATATTTTGCTGATGAGAAGAAAGCCATTCTTTATATCTTCAATTCGATTGTCTAGAAAAAGGAGGAAACTTTTTGCATTAAAACATTGAGCCCATTATCTGGTTGGCATTCTAACTTTCAGATTAGACTTGACTTATTTCAAAGTTTTACCATGTAGTAATGTCCTGTCTTAAATTACACCTCGCTAGGAAGAAAGGAAGAAAACATCATTTAGTCGCAGTGATTGTGCGGTGCATCAGAAGACTTCCAATTTAGTCCACAATTACTTTTGCGTCCCCGTAGATTTTAGATCATGAAGCACAAAGGTTTTCTAACAAAACTTTCAAATTTTTCTAGCATTAAATATACAATGTAGAATCGACTCGAAATATGAAAAAGTTTGTGTTCTAATTGCGCGTATTTTTCAAGTACACCTAATTATTTCACGTACAAATAATGCACAAACAATAGTAATTGCAATATATTTTAACTGAATATTGAAAATTAGATGAATAATATTTAATTATTTATTTTTACAACAACTCTGTCTTTGTTAATGTATTTTCTTGATCCTTTATCCATTATTATAATTTTCACTATTACAACACAAAATTCACACTAACATTCTGTTCAACATAATTTTAAACATTGTTGTAAGAATTCCTCTTGCTATTGTCACATATTTTAACACTTTGTTGGGGATTTTCGTTCCTACTATTAGAGGATATGTTTAATATTTTATCATCAATCTCCAATATTCTTTATTACATTTCGTACCATTCCTATCCTTGTAACAACATCTTGAAATTTCTAATTTTTTCTCTGCTATTAATGACTTCACGGTTACGTTCAATTGTAAATAGTCCAAAATGTTTTAGCATATTTATTAATAAATAAATATCTTTTCTTCTACAACGCTCACAAACTACTCTAAAAATTCTGCCGTATTCCTTCCAGACGTGAAACCGTACTGGATTTTGTTTACTTACGCTGAACCTGTTTCAAAATTTGCTTACTTATTCGTTTTCAAGTAACTCTCCATACCCCGGAAGTAAGCAAATTGGCCTCTATGAATTCGTTTTTCCTTTATTTTTGCTCCTGTCTTTTAGAAATAACTTCAGTACTCCGGTCTTCCAAACTTTAGGAAAGCATCCGTTGCTTATACACAAAATTGAAAATCTCTGTCAATTCCTTAATGAATAGTATTTTTTGAAAATCTGAATCATCTTGTTTGTAATATCATCGCATTCAGGACTTTTACACTTTTTAGTTTCATCGATTAATTGTATTATGATGTCTTCTGTTACTGTATCCTTTCTTTCCTTCGGAACACAAGTAGTTTCCAAATCAACCACCAACTCCCCAGTTCGTAATATTTTGTCAATTAACTTTCCTCCTGTGTCTTCCCAATTCTGTGTAATGCTCTTTTCGTCATTTATAGTATTCCAAACAGTTTTACTGTTTAACTTTTACTTGCCGTTAATGCAAGGTAATGCTCAGATATTCTGTTTTATACACGCTTCCACAAACAGGTACATACCACACTCTCTTCTGACATTCTTTAATTTTTGACTTGTACTCTCTAATTCCGTCATCATACAAAGCCATCAATTTATTTTTCCGTGTTGTTCTTGATTTCACTCTCTGATAACGTCGTCTTAATTATTCTTTTTCTTTTTCAAACTAGGAAACTCCTTACACCCCCATGTCTTACCTCTATTACAACCATCCCTTGTTTTACGTGCAAATTGAAAAACTTTCTCTTGAAGCGTCATCTCCATGTCATTTATTATGGCATCTAATTCATCTTTCTCATGTTTCCTTGTATATTAAAATTAGTGAACCTTTTTTTTTGAAGAGTACATCCCAATTAACTTTGCGAAGATTTATTTCAAAATCTTCTCCCACAACTCTATGCTGTTTCCATTTCAACGCGCACCAAATTGTATAATAATCACTATATATAGTTTTGCTCGTGTTCAATGTTGCATTCCTTTCTGCATTCCTCATAGTCAAATCATTTATTGATTCCCCATTATCAGTTTTGAATGTTATTTTTCCAAACGTGTCGCAAATCTCTAAGTTGTTTTCTAGTATCATTTTTCCTAGACCTCTTATATCTAATGATATTATTAGATATATATCTTATTAGATATATCTAATGATACATTAGATATATTATCACCCCTTAATGGCGACCTCGTATTCCATTTCATCTTAAAGTATTATCTTTGTCTACAACTCTTGAAAATAAAGCAACATTACCGTCTTCTATAAATTTAAAAGTTTTCAAGTTAATGAATAATGGGAAAGAAAACACATAAAAATCACTCACAAATTGGATGGAACAGTTTCGGTACCTAGCCTTGTATATTATTTTCTATTTTTTATTAACTTTAAAACTTTTCAATTTATAGAAGGCAGTATATAAATTAAATTACCTTCTTGAAGATTTCTCTATTTTTTTGCAATGAACACCTGTATCCATTTTAAACAATAAATGTTTATTTCTAACACGTCTACAAGTGCATTTGTTATGTAGACTGCAGATTTAGCTGGATCACTACACACGACTGTACAATGTAGCAAGATGAAAACCAATTTCCAAAATGTTGTGTAGGGTTCTTAAACGACTTGCACTCATTTCCACCCAGACAGTTTAACTTACACACATTTTAATTTACCTATCTGCGCAGAGGGTCAAGTTGTGGTGATGTAGATGATAGTCCGTACAGTTGGAAAACGAATACAGGAACACTTTGAGACTATCAACATGTGGTCTTCTACACTTAATATTATGAAATGTACGAGTTATTTTACTAGACTTGCAACGCTATATTTATAGTTCCTTCACCGTAGTAAAAGTTAACTTATGATCATAGATTTACTCACAAATATAAACGGTATTTGCTAATTAAATGACAAGAATATATTTCAACATATTTTGATTATTCTTTAGTTAGAAAACCAAGTTATTCCTTGATTCAAAAAATTGTGAACGTGACAATAATTGTTAATTTTTTTCTGGGTTTAGATATACCAAATTTCATTTTCTGCATTATAAAATGGTGCCAAGAAGAACCAAACAAGAATATATCCGTCTACCACCACTTGAAAATTCAAATTCCATAACTATCCACGCCTTTTGGAAATTTCGAAAAACTTGTTTTTTACCTATATTCTGCTATACAACAGCAACAACGCGTCAAAAACTTCATGGCTCTATTACTTACTCTCTGCGTTGATAAATGAGCAAGTCAATCGGTCAGTCACAACAGCGTAGTATGCACAGAAAATACGAAAATCTAAATTCAAAAGACGTCCTCAAATTCACAAATAGAACGAATTAAGTCCTCGCAGAATAAAAACAAAATAACGTAATAAATCCATCTTCTTTCCTTTAATAGTGAAACCAAAATTAAATAGTTCAAATTTTGGAGGTATAACAATATCAGCTTTTGTTTGTGGAAATGGGTGTTGGTATATTTTATTTTTCTAACCTGTTTTCTCTATAAATGACAGCTATATTTAAAATGATTTAAATAGATGTAACAGACAGATTTGAGATCAACTGTTATTCGCTAAATCCATTTAAATTAATTTAAGCAAAAATAATTGCATTTCTTTTAGTAGTTAGTAGGTGCAGTCTGAGAGCGAGATAGATGCGAGCAACCACTGGCTCATTCACATATGTGCCCGGGTGCATACGAGCCGACCCCTCTTAAACTAAGCAATTGTCTACTTTATACCTCTTTACGACCTCTACAATCTCCTGCTTACCAATTCTTTCCCTCTGCCTGTTTATCTGTAAAACATTAATCTTCATAGAAGACTTTTAATATCATTAACCCATTCGCACATTAATATCATTCGCACATACTTCTTGCAATATCAATCTCTTGCACTATTGTCATGCGCGTAACCTTTCCCGATGCAGTTGATACATTTTTCCCTCATTCCTCCAATTACAGATTTTAATCATATCTTTCTATAGCACAGATGCCGCAAATATCAACCTTCTCCTTATAAAATGTACTTGTATTGCCATAGCGTTGACACTTGTAACACCGCATACGTTCGCGGTAGTCCTCAACCCAACGAGATATCATCCCCCAGTATATTCTCCATCATTCCATTACTTCCTTGGATATACTTGTGTTCAATTACACAACCTAATTGCAACAATCCATCCTGTTTACTAGATATTTCTTAACCACACTTACATCTCCTTGCTTTCTTTTCTTTATTATCTAAAATTGCCAAACTCTGTGTTCTGAACTCCATCAAAAACTGTTTTTCCTCTTTTCCTTCATCTAATACAAAAATTATTATCCTCGGTTTACACTTCTTAAAATTTTTCCATTCCAAAACATTTTTCTGTTAATACTGCTTGCAACTTTCGTATATAACTTCATCCTCTAAAGGTTAACAATTAATCATCACTTTGTGTAACTTTACTTGATTCAATATTTCATTTCAATCCATATTTGGTTATTAAATTTCTTAATTCTTCCAAATTACCCCTTCTTCTTATTTTCAAGAAGAACCGTCTGTACCCTCTCATTTCCTGAATAGCCCTCTTTAACTATTTTTGCATAACATCCATTTAAATTCATATTTTGTTCTTGAATCTTTCTAACTTCTAGTTCTACAAATATTAACCGAGTTTTCATTGAATCCCACTTCTGTATATTTCTTGCATGCATCATCAAGCCGCCGTACATCCTCCTTTAATTCGTCAACATTGTTAATTGTGGTCAACATTTCTATAATCTTCTACTCCTTTTCCCCAACCCCCATATTCCTAACTGTTCTCTAGATCTTCGGTGCTATTTTATGTTCTATTTCATGCAGACCCTTTAACATGAAGTCTTTTCCTAATTTTCTTTCAATAATTCTCAGAATTTTTGTGTATACTTTCCTTTGTGTCTCCCTATTAATCTTGATGTTTTTTCCTAACCATCTCTCCTAGCATATTATACCGTTCGTTAGTGACATTAATTTAGTTAGGTGACGTTCTTCCATTTGCTCTAATACGTTGTTCCTAAAATATTCCCGTTATTCTGTTGCAGTTTTACAATTTTCCCCAACGTGATCTTGACATCCCTGAACCATTTCAAAAAATGTATTTTCCCTCTCATTTCCTTATTCTTCGTTGTTATTATAAATATGTTACGCCATAAATAGTCTACATCACCCACAACCTATTCTTGTACTTTACTTGACAATTTTGTAAATTTTAATAACTCCTGTAATTTTTGGTACTTCCCTTTAACCCTAGTCATATCAATTTCTTTCTTTTTAGCGCCAGTCCGACACCCGTCTTCCACATCCTGCAATTTACGTAATCTAGTCATCGGCATTGTCATTTTCCCGTTTTCAGTATCCCTCTCACTAAATCTTTCATTTCAGCATGATGTATCTTCGTTTTCCACTGCAGCCAGCGGTTTTGACGTATTGTCATCCATTGCCGTCTATACGAGGCTATATCTGCACCTTCCTTCACTTTTTCTTTCCATTTTATCTCTTCAAATGCTTCTTTAGCTTCCGTATAAATATTCCTATGGTCCCACTGGTTTCACTGGGAGGGTCTTAATCATCAGATACTACTACGGAAGCCGCAAAACATGTAAACTACATACATGACTAGTATTTCATTGCATTTCAGGAAGTCTTTGGATCAAACTCTCTGACTCCATGATCAGTATTTAAGTAAATATAAATTATTTTACAATTATTTTACAAGGCACTGCAAATAAAACTAAGCAAAGCTGCCAGTTCAAAACACTTTCAACAATAAATTTCTGAGCTTTTTATCGAATCTCGGCGCAGAAGTCATCCATTTGATGAAATCATTTTGTCAAATAGCGTCGTCTCCATGGACTATGGACGCCATATTTAATAGAGTTTGTCTACTATTCGCCCCCCCCCCATGGGCCGATCTCGTTGTATCTTTTTGTATTCGTTCTGTAAGTCCTATAGTTGGTTCTGAAACAAAATATAGCTGGTTCATAAGCAATATATTACCTTTTTCAATCGTTTCTATTGGAACACTTTCCTTGAACGTGTGAGCATAGTCATCAAGTAAATCATTAAAGATGAATAATATTTCAGATCCTTCATCAAAATACCTGTAACGTACTCTTTGCAAGCACTTTTTCCTCGTATTTCAAAATTTCCCCGATGCCTGCAACGCCGTGTTCGGACAATGAAGTAAAAGGTTTCTGGAGCGATTTAAGTGATTAATTTTGTTGAACTGAAGAAAGAGCCAGTGGAATCTAAAATACTAGCTTCTCGTCTCCAGCCGCAGCATGAGATAATTGAAAGCCTGTAAAGGCACGGAGAAGAAGGAAGCGGATATTGGAGGGAAAGCCGGAGGCACCGCAATGCACTTGATGAGGAGACTTTTGACGGCCAACTGATCCCATCCTCTCGAGCCACGCCCTGTCTATTCTTCGCTCACTCACGACTGCCCTCGTGACTGTCGCATCCTACTCGAGATTAGGTGCCATAATACTCCACATCGTAAGATCAAATTCGTAATAATTCACTCTTTTTCCTGTCGATTGATGAAATCTGAGCTGATAGTTTCCTTTCGTTCTTCGCCTTCTTCTTCTGTTTCCCAGATATATTTTCAACTAAAAGTCATCGAGTTGCTACTTGAAATAATACATTTATCGAAATTCTCTTTTTCCACTGAAGGTAGAGTCAGAAAAGGAATGAGTCAATAATCGACATTTGGCACTGAAAATAAAAACGTAGTTTACTCGTAATTGTGTTAATTTTAATAAAATATATCTTCTTTACTATATTAGATAAATATTCTCATTATTATTACAAGTTTTTACACATCATTGCATCAAAATTTAATTTAATATCTGTTAGAGGCAAAACGTTGTATTTCAATCACTTAGATTTATTACGAAACTTGCCGATATACCGACCTCTGTAATTGTTTCATTTCCGTCGTAAACTGCATTCTTATTTTCTGACTAAGAATATTTTTGATATAGTGCAACAATTACAACCGTCGCGAAAAAGTAACCTGAAGCCTTGCTGTTTGATTCTAAATTTCTAAGTGTCCAGCACTGGTGCATTTACCCTAAAACCATTCTACGAAGAGAATTTCTGTAATATTATGGCTAATCCATCACAAATACTTTACCATCAACTTTTTCTAAAACTCCAACCAGCTTCAGTATTTTTTGTGTGTTATTTACATTTAAAACATCATTCAATTATTATATAGTGTAGCGTGAGTCCGACGCCAGCCTATACGATTGTATTATGTTATTTTTGTGAAAGCAAACTTCCACTTCTTGTGGACTGAGGAGGGGCCCCATTGAATAATGTCGGCGAAATACAGAAGGAAAGACTGTTACTATATTTATGAATAAGATATTTTCGCCGTATGCAGAGACAATGAAAGGCTTAGGGAATGGTGTGTTCGGGTACCTGCCTTTGTGCATGGACTGCGCACCACTTCCTGTGACGTTATTGCGTTCCAAGAACAGCTGTTGGAGGCGTACCCTGGACGAAAAAGGGAGGGCACGCTGTGGAAGAGACGAAGCGTAGTCACCTACTGGTCACGTGACGTTCCTCTTCTGTATGTATTGGACATACTGAGGTTTTTCGATGGTTTAAACGAGGGGGTTATGTCCGCAGGTTACGGGAGGCTAGTATTAGTCGCAAGGCTATTGTAGGAGATTGCTACTGTAATCTAGAGAAACACTTGCTACTAGTTGCGAGTGATGTAACTTTTAGCAGTACTTTATTCGGGAAAGTTAAATAGTAATTTTGGATTTTCGGATAACCTAGGAAGGTTTCTCGACTTAATATTCAGCAACTGACTTTACATGAATGTAAATAATGCTTTCAGATAGCATTAACCTTGTAATAACAATTTTGTGCTTGTATTTATATATTTGAGAATTTTTTATATTTTGTAAATATTCAGAAATCAATTTAATTTGTATTAAATTATTAATTATTGTTATTACGTGTTTGTTTGATTGTCCTGGAAACGAAGCTGGTGGCAGCGGTACCATAGGAATATTGGTGTTTATTTGGGGACCGGCAGTCGTCTGATCTCTACTACTTCTCCCCACTTTGGAATCCCGCTTCTACCAAAACCCACATCTCGTCTAGTGTGGTGTGGTTACAATAGTTAATTATTTCAATTTGCATCACTTCTCGAAGTTCGTCATAAACCTCTGTATCAGCAACGAGTTCAACGTGTACGCGCTTCCATCAATTTTCTGAGTGCGCATCATTATTTTCTACCCCCCACCCCCCAATGGGAAATGACGCTTGTTTCTTCCACATTTCCTACCCCTGAAACATGGAACTAGCACTCATTGCTTTCTTATCATCTCGTCAAATGCTTTCGAGGAACAATTTACATTACGTCATTACTGTTATCTGCCTTGAGCTAACATCACGTTCACCACCCCCAGTGGAGCAGCAAATACTTCTGAACAATTGACCTACCACACACCCAGCAAGCGGTCGCTATCTCTTCATGGTGTACATTTTCAATCCATGGTGACATCCCCTTCGTCTGTGGCCGCGAAACATAGCTCATAAGATCAGTCGATAGTTAGCGGTTCCACTAAACGAAAGGTCCAGAAGAGAAAACTTAATTCAACGAGCGAAGAACGTGGTTAGCTTACTTCGAAGATATGAGAGAGTTTTATAACCTTCGAGTTGTGGAGTACGGAGAAGACGCAAGAGCTGAAGTTTTCAAGAATAAGAGTTCGGGAATCTTCTTAGATGTGGGAGTTCCGCTTCGTCGTTAATAGAGTCTTATTGAAAGTCGAATAGAACCAACTTCAATTATTTGAAAATTATACTTAAAGGGGAAGAACATGTTCTTTTGACCTTTGGATCATTCATATCCTGGAGTAGGTCGTGCCTGAGTGGTTGTGGAGTGGAGAGTTCAAATTTCAAAGTGTCCGATGTAAAGAATTAAATGAACTTTTATGCAGTTGCCATACTGTGACAATGAATGGTTTCGTGTGAAATTAACGTTTCCGAAGTGAGATAATAAGGTTTTTCTTATTTTGTTAAATTTTTTAAACTGTTTCATGAAATTAAAAATTCGATGTCTTCTTCTATGTGTTTAAAACATGTAAGAGGTGGCGTTGTGAGCGTTTCTTGCGGTAAGTGCCATTCACAATTTCTTTCATCGTATGTTGTTTTATCCCAAGATGATGTTGATTTGCTTCAACATGAGAGAAAAGTATGGTGATGCAAAATTGTGAGGTGGTTAAGACGAAGAGTGTTGCAATGGAGGCTACTGCAGATGAAGAAAACATATCTTTAAATGTGATAAATATTTTGAATGAAAAGAAAATTCAATCGTCAAGAAAATCGTACCCGGGGTCACACCGAAAGCCTGGCACAAAAAATTTGATGGACAAGGTGAAAATTATAACTTGTGTTTTGTAGAATTGATAAATAAATCAATGAAATAACTAAAGAAATTAAAAATACAGTTTTAGAAAATGGAATAATTGAAATAGAACAACATACCAGAGTAAATAACTTAGAATACATAGTGTACCTGAATAAAAGCATTAAACTTTAGAAAATGTATTAATAAATACAGCAAGGGCCTAGGGTTTTGCACTTGTAAAGACACACATTGATGAATGTTATCGATTAAAGACCAAGTTCAAATCTTCACCAATTATTGTACGTTCCACAAAAGAATCAACAAAAAGAAAACTTATGAAACCACCGAATATAAAGAAAAATGCCTCCACGAAATATATTGGTAAGCAAGAAAATGTACCCGTGTATATTAATGACTATAGTAATAAGTGTATAGTAATGGGATAAATTTAACAACCGAACGAGGAAAAATTTCTGCTATGGCTACAGAAGTAGAGAAATCGAAAGGCTTCAAATATTTATGAATACGAAATAGAAAAATCCAATCATAAAGAAGTTCTCAGTAAGGAAACGTGGATTATAGTAAATTGCAGGTCACTCTGGATCATTTACTATATCGTTGCATGTGTTGCACTCACATATGTGAGCACTCGCGACGTTGGCACTCTTACTCTTCTCCAGCTACCGAATTACTATCGCATTTTTTTATTAAAGATCCCTAACTTCCAATAGCTGTGGAGAGCACAACAAAAAATTGAAAAAAAAAAACAGTTAACACCATTGGACTTGCCATTTGGCCATGCATATACACAAGTAAAAAATTTGGTTTTATAAATAATTATTAATTTTTGAAAATATGAAATACATGGAAAAACGTTATTTTAAACAGTTCTTGCCGATACGTCGATTTTTTTTGTAAAATAAACTAAGGGTGATAAAAATAAGTATTATCCAGCGAATGATTACTATTGTATTTGTAATAACATTTAATAATTTCAAGCTTTTACTAGCGAATTATAATGAGTCTTTTTTTTTCTTTCAAAAACACTACCAAGTACATTATTAACGAATGAAATTTATTCTGTCGCACTCAGAAGAACGTCGTGATCACATTATAATTTAATTAAAATGTTTTGAACTATTTAAGGAGCCTCCAGCGAGTGATAAATTAATAATAAATTTATTGTCAATAAGGATGTACATACTGTGTATGACCACGTGGAGGACAATAAATGGGCTCTAATGACCTTGTTGTTGACGAGCCCTTAAAGCCCCACAAAAAAGGACAATAAACTAATTTACTCTCCGGAAGCAAGCAAGGGACCATCCCATGAATTCCGATCAAGGGTTTTAAGGCAGAGGCAGATTCAAAAATTTAAGCAAAAATTCCTAGATAAGATAAAAAGTTAGCTACGAGTCATAATACTAACAGAATATCAATATGTTTGTAATTTAACATGTACAAATTATTATCGAACTATATATTACACTGAGTATAATATTTAAAAATCATAAGAATTGAAATAACACTAAATTCACGATTTATTGTTACAATAAACACGCCCCTAGACAAAGCCTAGAGAACCTGTATACGAAATCCTCCTCTACCCGAAGGAAAATCGGAGAAAAACCCAGGCCAGGATGGGGCTACAAAATTAATGTACACAACCGTACCAAAGTTGAGTACACATAAAACTAAATTAATATAAATCTTAAGACACAACAATCTTGTAGGAAAACAGTTTTTAAAATAGTTAAATGAAATTTAAAATAGTTAATTTATAATAATAAATGAAATTTATAATAATAATAAATGAAATAATAATATTAATAAATGAAATAATAATATTAATAAATGAAATATATAATAATAATAAATCAATAATAATAAATGAAATTTAAATGAAAGTTAAAATAGTTTAAAGTAGTTAAATGAAATCATGTTTTGAATCAACCTTAAGTTCTGGCTCTAGTTCATTTTCTATATGATTGAGGAAGACGATGCCGAAACTGTTTCACCCAATTTGTGAGTGACTTTGATGTGTTTTCCTTTGTATTTTTCATTAACTTTAAAACTTTTTACTTTTTCAAATACTGTAAAGTATTGTATGTAATATATATGTATGTATATCGATCAGGTCAGCTAAGGACCACGAAAGACGAGTACCAGTAAGGCTCAGTTATTGATTTGAGTTTACTCACTAGACTCATCGTAATTTTACCGAGATCGGAGGAACAGCGTCTAGATATGATTCAGACCACTGTATCCGAGAATTACAACTGCGGTTGTTAGTCGCAGAGGTCGGACTCTTCATATATATAAATTGAAACGACAATTTATTAAATTAAACTATTTTTCCTCCGTTTTCTGACACATGCGTTGCCTTATCATTTCACTACCATTATCTTCACATCTACACTAATGCAAGTAAGCAAAATAAGAGCTATGAAAATTAAAAAATCCTTTGGATTTGATCAGATACATATTTTTGCCTTGCATTGCGTCTCAGATCCTATAAAATATATTAAGATGTATCTGTGTGATATAAGTATGTACACTGCTCTATTTCCAGAAATTTTGAAGAAGGCATTAGTAGTTTCTATTAAAAAAAACGGAGTTAAAGAATATGTTGAAAACAATTGATCAATTGCATTATTATCACAGTTTTCTAAACTACTTGAAATAATTGTTAAATGAATACTTATTAGTTTTTTAGAATTTTTTTTTGAGTGTTTATGAATTCGTATTTAGGGAGAATCTTAATACGGAGAAAGCTATGTGTAAATTTCTTTACCAAATTTCAAATTCTCTTAATAGTGGTAAGAAAGTTGCTAGATTTATTCTAGATTTTCAAAAAGTCTTTCATACGGCAAACCATAATGTTTTGTTATACAACATACAGAAGGTTGGAATAAGAGAATTACCTCATGACCGGTTTAAGTCACTCTTAGAGGGAAAAGTGCAGAGAATTTGAAATAAAAATTATGTTTGAGATGAAGGACTCTTAACTTATAGCGTTCAACGAGAGTCAGTCTTTGGACCAGTGCTGTTGCTTATAGTTGTGAATGATTAATGTAATGTCAAATTTAACGGTGATATTATCACATTTACTGAGGTGACAGTTTTGTTTCTATGATAAAAATTGAATTATTACAACGCATGATGGAAGAGCATCTGTCACAAATTAGATGGTGGGTGACCAAAAATGGTGTTAGTTTAAATCCAAAGAAAAATAGTCACATAATTTTTTAATTAGAGCAAAAATTTCAAAATACGTTAGGTTAAATATCGTGATCTAGCATGTTCATTAATTCATGAGTGTAACTGTGTATTTATATAGAACAGGTAAATTGCATGAAGTATCTTAGTCTAACTATTGAAATCAACCTAACATAGTACTCATATATTGGTAATATTAAAAAAGAAATGTATGGTTATGTGAGAACGTTCTACTATGTAAATGTTTTTTACAGAACCCATTTTATATATTTCGTATTGTGCACTGATTGAAACGAGATTAAGGTAGGAATTAGAAATCTGAGGAGGAACCTATTTAAATAGATTACGGCATCTTACAACAGGCCAAAAGTATATAGTCAGATTAATTTGTAAAAGGACAAGACAATCAGAATTCACTTGTCCACTGTTAAATAAACAGAGTAAATAAGGAGTTGTCTGTAGAAATAAAATAAAGTTACGTGAATAGAGTTCAGTCACCGTTCATGTAACGCAAAATCACTTACGCACTAAGAGTAATTATGTTTCAACGGAAGAAAAACAGAGAGAAAGATGCAACAAAGTGGGCGCGCATTTCGTAGGAGAAGAGCTATTTGCTAGCGAACTAGCGTCACCGTTCGTGTAACACAATCGTTGCACTCTCCGATCACCTTATCACACCACACATTTCGTAACGCAGTCATCAGCGTACTCTTTAAGTACCCAGCATGCATTAAAAGTTTCCCTTCGAAAATTATTTTAAGGATGGTTTTTAGGGGTTTAATTGAGATACGCCAAATTTCCACCCACGGGTTCATTCAAGGAGATGTTTGTAGGGAAAGTTAGTGTACCTTATGGGTTACGCCATTTTCCCTCAAAGTGTAACACGTGACCGATAAGTTACACCACTTGTATGTCAAAGATATAACAGGTTTAGGGAAATGAAGATTCAATAATTACAAAATCTGACTCACTGGACTCTCTTAAAATATCCATCGTAACATCAAATTTTTTTATCCATCATAACAATATGCACTCTAATGGCAATATCAGGCAATGTCCTCAGAGATTGAAGGAAAAATGGTGTAAATTAAACTTACATCACCTTTCTCATTGACACAACATATATTTGCCTTGCCAGACAACTGTGTATAGCTAACTATGCTGCTTACAAGAGAGAAATTATTTTTCCCACTATTCCATTTAATAGATGTTATTTTGGAGAATATAGATATTACCTTAACTCACAATTTACCGAAAAAGAGTTGCATCATTTTCCTTTCACCACCTCATATATCAAAAGGATAAATATTTATTATTAGCGTTTCTAAGTATTACTATAAGTGATCTGAGTATCATAAAAATGGTAAAATTCAAGTCTGAGAGTTTGTCGGTTGAAGAAAACTGAAAATAAAGTGACGTAATGAAATAGATATGTTGGAAGTTATAATAGGAGAGAACGGTTTCTTTCTAGCCAAACGTTATTTAATTTGGTAAATAATTTAGTAAGATCTGAGATAAAATTCCCTTGAAGTGTCCTATGAACTTATAAGTGTCATTCAATAATCCAGTTAAGTGAATATATTTTATGTCAAATGCTCAGTGCTCATGGATAGGACGTGCTGCACCTATCAAAATCTTCAAATGTTGAAAAAGAAATCAAAATAAACTCTTTGTTAGATTTACAACTGGCACAATTAGAATTTGCAATGGTGGACAACACTGACAATTCGATTGACTGCAGCGGATTTTCTCAGGGTACTCCCGTTTCCCCTGCCTTACATTTCACCATACAGTCACGCATAATCATCACCATTTTCACGTCATTCATAACCGCCCCATTCACTCGCGTACCCACCTTGATTCCTGAAAACCACTCATAAAGTGCGGGGGGAGGGAGGACGGCGATGTTACACTCCCCAGTGCAGTCTCCCCATCCAAACCGAGCGAATACACACATACACTCATTTTCGAAAGGTATTATATGTTTTTAAGGTATTAATTTTATTATTATTATTATTGTTGTTGTCTGAATGAAGAATGTTAACAAAACCATGTTCTTTCGTAACGAATGCCAGTACAATATCTAAGATATTTTGAGCAACAAGAATGATTTATCATGTCAAATTGTCAACAAAAAGGATGAATTGTATGATTCAAAAAATATGATTTTAACTGCACCTTGCAAAGAACAGAGGACATATCGCACTCGTGTCTGGAATATTATAGAAGGAACATTGTGTGAGTTTTAATACCGGAATAATTCGTACACGAACACTATACCCTACCTGTTATTATAAATTATAGATGCACCTATATTATATTAATCGGAAAGAGGTACTCCAGGAAATTGCATGATTAAAGTGGAGCAGGATAATTTTGCAAAATTGTAGTCGACATATGGCAGTATCTAATATGTTACTGAACATTGCTGAATAATTTGAATCGGCAATTGGCCGTGGGTCATCGGAGTGGGAAGAGTATTGGTAAACCGATAGCATGCGTTGCTTACGTTGCACAGTGAAGAGAGGAAGATCTTTCCATATATTGGCATCAAAACTGGACGATAAAACCGTTAATGCATGGGTCAAAACACATTTCACTTAACTACACTTAATTACACATGGTGACAGTGTGTGGCATCTCTGGATTACATGATATATTCAGTGACACATCGTTACATACTTGGTACTTCCTTTACCTGTGTAAAAATCGTGCTTGTGTTTCAGTTACAAGACATTGATTTCATATTCTACGGCATGTGTCACAATGTTACACAAACAATACAAAGATAGTGTTTTTTTTTAAAATATGGTTATCAGTACATTCTTTGTACTAATTAACAGTTCATACTCTTACCACCTTTTTCAACATATTTACATCCATATGTAA
This sequence comes from Laupala kohalensis, assembly GCA_002313205.1. NCBI lineage: Eukaryota > Metazoa > Arthropoda > Insecta > Orthoptera > Trigonidiidae > Laupala > Laupala kohalensis. The sequence goes on from NNCF01126784.1 coordinate 500,773, forward strand.
AGTAAATTTGTAAATAAGTAGAAAATCAATATTTCTGGATTTCATTTTCCTCGAGACGTAATCCCAGTTCACTGGAATAAATGAATCAAGAGATTAATCTCCCGACAAGTAACAGTTTCCCCAAAGACGTCAACACTGCACCTAATCTACACTTTACTGGTTTATGATATTGACATAGGGCTGTACGCAAGATTACGTTGTTCTAGTAAAGGATCAAGGTAAAGCTTCTCGTAAAGCATGAACAGGATGACATTAATCTTAATGCAAATAAAGACAGAGATTTGTCAAATTCACAAAAGCTGAGCCATTAGTACCATACAAAACAAATAAGGAAGAGCAATGAATAAATGAATTGGAAATCTGATATTCGAGTGTATTTCAGCATTTCTAAATTAAAAGTATTAGTAGCATTTAATGCTTCCTAGGATGTAAGTGCTGCTAATGCATATTTCAGTAAAAATCTACCCCACAACTATTAGCGAACCCTGTGAAATTCGTCCGATTCATCCATTTCATTGCAAGAACTAATATTAATGGGGCGCTGGGGGGGGAGGTCGCTTACCGGCAGATTGTTTATTGACAAAACATTTGATTTATTTTATAAATTATCATCTAAAGCTTTGAAGTCTATATTTAAAATGTTACTTATTGAGTTATGTGTCTCAATAAATTTAGTTTTTCCCATAATAAAGTATGTTGCTTTTTTATTAAAAATCTTCCCTCAAATTAAAACTTGGTTAGTTGATTGATAACACTGATGATTGACATTTTTAGAATTGATTCTATATTATATGATTCAGTTTATATAGTTCAAACGTAGAAAATATTCCATGTACCAGTTCTAATGAGTAAAAAAAAGGTTTCAATTTATTTCAATAACTAACATTGGAACAAAGGAGAAACGCAGTAAAAAATATCCGAGAAGAAAGGTCAATTAATTCGAAGAAACTGGAGTTATGTGCGCTTCAAAGCAGTGGTGGTTTGAATGTATTTATTTACCGTAGTATGTGAAGTAGTATGTAAGCGTTAAATGGATGAGCGCAGCCCGTTCCAATTGACCTTTTTTCTTCTGCAAAATTGGAGCTCCCTTCCTTGGCACCGATACACTTCAGCCTGCTTTTATAATTGAGTTCCGCTGCCCTGCCTCGCCTTACTGTCTTTCGCCTTTAAGGTGAGGGCCAAGTGTGGATCGTTCTACTTCAGGACGACGCTCTAAATTTCGGAAGTGTTTCCAGCATATACTTCTTCATTTTGTATCAGACTTTCCAATATCCTTCTGAGGATATGGCTTGAGTTTAATTTGATGTCATATTCAATGGTGACACGGTCATACATATCTTGCATGATATAATAAAAATTCTTTACGTTGATTTTTCATTGTGTTCATATCCTCAAAGTCATTTTACTTTGACTCGAGAAATTCAGCTTAAGAAAGAAAAACATGATCGGAAACGCACTGTTTTTTAGTTTATTGTATATTAGTCGCAGTAAATTGCTTTATTGACCTCAACATCGTCATAGGCAGTTTGTAACAGCTCTCTTGACTATAAATTATTTATATGTTTATTTATTTGTCTGTCTAACTGGCTTGATGTTTGTACTCAATGTAGCCAACGCTTTTACTTCGCCGTCGTCCATAAGAGTAATGATGTTTGTGCCTTGTGTTATGTTGGCAGGACATTCGAACTTCTCAAAACTTAAGTCCATTGCCAATATGGGCCAGCAATTCAATTCACTTGCTCTTGTGGCGCTATTCTGTTCTTTCCGCATTGAGCGTGTGGAACGAGTATTAACTTGTGTCTTAGCTTGTCGTGATATAAACTTGTATTTCTTTACAACAAATAGTCTCTTTAGTGACTAATTTTAATATATATTTGGATATTACTTAAATTCGTACGTGTTGGCAATTTGTGTTAGGTAGCCATATTGCATAACTTTGGCACAGTTACACGACTTTCAGTATAGTTGAGGTTGTATCAGCAGATATTTTGTGGAAATCTCTAACGAAGAGGATATACAGAAATAAAATTCCAAGTATCGTTTATTGGCATTTTTCTTGGAACACTGTGGATGAGGAAAGGTCTCCGAAACGGGTATTTCTGGAAATTTATGGATGCTTTTTTATTCTCAGTATTCATTGATTTCGTCACCGACATTGTTTTCTCACGCTAGAATGTTTTCGTTGTTATGACACTACAACAATAATCGAGACGTTATTCTCAGACACTGAAACAATAATTGACATTACCAATAACAATAAAAATGGCTAATTTATAATATACAATTTCGAATATATTAAAACAAATATGAACTAATAAGTCAAACAGAATAAAATCTGTTAGTATTTTCATAGAATTTAAAATAAAAGAAGAGAAAACAGTATTATAGACATTGCGAGAAAATGCACAAAAGGCTAGGAGAAGGTTGTATAAATGACACCGAAACCGTGGGCTGGGATGGGCGGGAAGAATATGTTTGAAAGAGAATTACATACATAAAGATACTAAATGTTACCAAAATCGCTACATTGAAGAAGGGGCAAAAAATATCAGATGAATGGTTTCTAAATTTTTATTAATTAATCATATATATTATACAAAAGCAGGATTACGTCTCGTCTCGTATGTAAAAAAACTGGCTCTTTCTGTATTGTGCTCCCAATTTATTTCTCTATATTTCTATGTTCATTCTCTTAGCAGTTTCAGCGAAGTTTTGTGTTTGTACTGCTGGATTTCAGAATATACCGGTGTCGTGGTAGGATGTTTTTCCGCTAGTCATCATTCGTAACAGCTTTCGCGTATATTCAGGCGATTTGAAAATGTTTACCACGCTACATCAAAGTGGTCATTTCATGAGAAAACCCGCAGAACTTCAATCACTGTGAATACTTTGGGACTTGTAGCTAGTACACGTTGAATTTTGACCCTATTTAGCGTTCGTAGAAGGTAACAATAACGTATTAATTTTCATACTTTTTTGTTCATTCAGCATCAGGGTCTGGCTAGCTTTAGGGTATGTGAAGACAGTATATCTCTTCATGAGAAAACTCAACCAAAAAAACATTAATTCTAAATCTTTTCAACGAACTTTGAAGGAATGGACACAGGAAGTCATCTCTTTGAGTTACAGACAAAAACAATTGCTTTACGTTACTTTTTTATTAAAGAATCAGTGTCGAATTTTATACCATACTTAAACTCAGCTTTAGCTCCGAATCAAACAAAACCTCTCTCTTAATGCTCTTCTTTTTAAATAATTTCTGACATCATGGACCAAACCAAGACATTTGACTACTGGCGAGCATTATCTAAACACCCAGAATCCATTAACCGACACGGTACTCTAGGATACAACGCTTTCTCTTTGATGATGGCAGCAACAGCACTAGTTCAAGAGGAGAGACAGCAGAAGCGACCCTAAGTGCGACAAAGGAAATGGGCGGGGTATGGCATTACCGTAAAGAGACGGCTGACGTAGTGACAGATTCGAGGCTGAGGCTAACGGAGGTCGTGGAGGAGACAATGTAGTAGATAATGAATGACAATCTGTCATGTGAGAGTAACAATGACTATGGTAAGTACTCATAACATTAACGCTTGTAGAGGCTCCCACAAATAGAAGCATTAACACTTTGATAAAATCGTGATTTCCCTAATCGCTTGATATTTTTATTATATCATTTTTTTTCTTTCTGAGTGCAGAAAAGTGCATATATCAACTTATTTCAAATGGGTTACATATTTAATACTTAAATATCTGAGTGAATGAGATAATAGTGCAGATGGCAATGATGTATATTTTAAACATTGCGCATACTTTTTACTTGCATCAGAAACAGTATCAGTGTATAACCAAGGACATGATAACGATGACAAAATTAGATTGAAAAATATCCCATTGTAGGACTTAAAAAATGGACCTTATGTTCAAAAGTCAAGCGTGTTAATGCTTCCGTCACGGAGATGTCGTACAGGGGAATGAAATATGTAGCTATACAATCTGAATAAGCGTGTCATTCTAAATAAAATTCTGAACTGAAATTAAACTCTCTTATGTAGAATGTAATTCTGCTTCTTGTATCACAATAATTGTGAGAAACGTAAGTTAGAAAACTTGTGTGGACTAACATAAAAACGTTCATCCAAACATTCAACTTTTCTGTGAGTTTCATCAAAATGGTTGGAGCGGTTTTTGAAAAAAATTCAAGATAAAAGCAATATAAGTAAATTTGTACAATTATTACTCACTCTATAGTGTAGGGTAGGTTTATGGTGAAAGCAAATATTTTTTCCACATAAACAATTCCAGAATATTTCTTACTTGACACAATAATATACAAAAATATATTTTTAGTCATAAAAATAGTCCTACTATAGAAAATGAAAGCTTCTTATGAAAGTTGCTTTACCTTTCGATATGAATGTTACAAACTGGGTCAGGTAAGAATGTGCAATATTTTTTACCATCTGAGACGAGAGGAAAGCTCATAAAACAGAAGTAAGGAAGAAAGAGTCGGGGTAGGTAAGCTCACGGTCCAGCGATTCTGCTTGCACCCTGGAGGCTAACTTACTACTGCGCTTTGAATACGTAGGGTTTGACCCTTTTACTTTGCTGTACGAGAACATTTGGAAAATAATATGTGAATTGATGTTAACTGGTCAAATGCATGGTCTTGAAAAATCAACCGATTCAGAAGAACATCTCGTCTTTATTGTATTCAGCAGCTGATCTCACACACACATCCCGGAAGTGTTTAATAGTATTGGGAAGTTCATGAAGCTTGATTTTACAAAGTTTATCCTGTAAGGAAGAAATAGGAACGATTCGTGTAAATTGGAATTAATGAATCGTAACAATGAAATCCTAAAATCCTCCTGACTCATATTCCTGCACCTCTAATTTTCATCCTCGTTCTTGAAAACCATACCCATTGGTGACATCCAATGCTTTCTGAGGTAATGTTTCCTCTCTCACTATATCCTGTCGCATGTTGATTTTCTCCAGAACAATACGCGTATTAGTTTTGAGAAAAAACATAGTCAGAAATGAATATGTCTGATAATTTTTTGTGAAGTTAATACAAATGTTAGCACTCAATTAAAATCTTGCATGCCCGCATGCCAGTGAATTTTCAAACTGCTGTATCAATCGGGGCAAATAACCCAGGGCGCTATCACAAGATTTGCCTCCCACGGGATATGTAGAGGACTTACAATGCACATAAATTACAGTGTTCCTAAAGTTAGGTACTCAGAAGGTCTTGAGTCCAAAGTAAAAAGTATTCGTAATCTGCTGGGAATGTGGCATTAGGAAAATAAAGGAATTGTTTCACAAAACAAACATAGTTTAATTAAGAAGAAAAAATGTACTCTTCTTGTGTAGAGCAGACCTAAGATTATGTATCCAGAATTACATAGAATTTCAAATATCCACCAAATTATGTCTTCAACATTGAATTTACAAATGTCTCAGAATATCATACTCTCATATTTCACTTAAAACTGCACAAGCAGAATTAAAATATAATTTAGAATATCCCTGAAATGAACAATACAGGCATTTGAGAATACCAGGCCAAGAAGAATAAGATCAATAAACACCACATAAGCAGAATTACGTGAATTTGTATACCCTATCGAAATGATGACTTCAAGATTGTGGAATCTCTCCCCGATGTGGATAGATTTAACACTTAATGGACAAACACGACAAGTACATGACAACACAAAACTTACACAGCTCAGCTTCTATATAATTATCCCGTCATAAAGAGTAGCTGAGCAGAGAGGAGATCGAGACAGTGCTTGTCAACTCATTTCTGAGGTGAGTTGTGCAAGGATCACTTATATCACTCGGAAGTCAATTGAGAGTTGATTGACCTCGTGTGTCTGTGTAACATCTTAGTGTTTTGCCAGTTCTTTAGGAAGTTCTTTGCCAAACAATAAAAACACGCTGGTCACTCGCTATGTTTCGATTTTCATATTATCACTTGCTCCCTTGTCTCACGTACTCTTCCAACATAGCACACAGGCAGAGTCCCAGCACAGGTACACCGGATGAATATTCACGTTTCCAAGTTCACTCAATGTCCTGACACACAACTCAATGTGCCGCACAGAACAACATAAAAAGCAGAATCTCTCAGAGTCCTGGTATCACCATAACCGCCTTACAAATCCTGAGATGAAGACAGTTCTAAAAACAGTCTCAGACATCGACGTGTCAAGTAATACACGAAATCAAGAAGACAAACACACGAATTCACTTTTTCGAACGTTCGAAACAATCACTATCCTCTATTCGACCGTTAAGTGATAAAAAACTCGAATAACAATTTTCATGAATGTTTTTACCTTTCCACAATTGGGCAAATTCTTCAATATCTCACTGATCTCAAAAACGTTTCATGTGCATAGTTGGTCGTATATGCTAGGAACTAAATCACTATTTGGGCACTTACTTATTCAATTTGTATGTGTTCGATTACCATTGAATAGAATTTCCAAGCTGATATTTGCCTTAGTGGTGATGTCAGATAGGAAGGTCTGTCTGTTTGATTGATTTTAAGCATATTGCGGAGAGGTGATAATACAATACAGCACGTACTACAAACACCAATGAATTATCGTTTCGACGAAAATGAAAGTTAAATTAACTTTCCAAATGGTAGCAGTTAAGCAGACTGAAGCACCATTATTTAGGAAGAAATGTTAGATTTTTACCAATCGTTAAAGTATTGCTTTGAAATCACTCAACTTTGAAATTGTAACAAAATTGAAGATACAATTATACATAATTAGGATATATTATGAAGTAAGTAAAATTCGTTTCAAGGCTCAAGTACGGTAGAGTTTCATAATTCCTTGTCTTTGGCTCAAAGAGGAGAAAACATGGCCAGCATCACGCTTCGGCCACGTTCACCCTCAGGGTAGACCCGGTACTAATTTTACAAAAGGCTGAGGAGTGATTCCCTGCAAATACGTAATCAACGGCGAAATTGCTCCTCTAGTTATTTGTTCCAAGATGAGTGGCATTACATCGTGACATGAGATATTACCAATAGGATAATAGTGTGTGTTTGAAATGGGTTGAGGCGTGAAGAAATGAAAGTCTGCCTCGACTACATGAGAAAATTTAACAAATCTAACCAGAAATATATTCCACGGATTTCATTTACTTCGATGGAAATGCATCCTTCTTTTCAGAATCTACAATTTAGGGTTATAAAGGCATTTCTTATCACAATGAATGAGCTTACATTGGAATGGAGAATCTAACAAAACAAACAAGACGATAGGAATAAAAATAAATGAAGTGTTGATAAAACTATGGGAAATCAGCTGGGAGCTTCTGATAAAATATGGATTGTATATTGCTTTATGTGATTGGTAGATATTGCCTAAAGTTATAAAAAATGGATTGATACAAACTGTAGTAAAATAGAATTTCGAGTAGGACATGGTAAGATGAGAGATGACACGGGTTATGTATAAGGAACGGGAGAGGATGACAGGGACCCTGTATAATGGGGATGTCCTTTATATGGAGTAGAAATAGCAAAATACGTACAGGCTGTAGGAAATGTGATGCATTAAAACCGGAAGATAACGTTAGACTAATATAAATGAGAAGTAAAAATTACAAATTCAAAGAATATATATATATATATATATATATATATATATATATATATATATATATATATATATATATATATATATATATATATATATNCTTCTCCAAGTCAACCAATGCTAAATTGAAGGTTCTTCTTCAATCATCACGATCAAAATATTTGACCTTGCAGAAGAAAAAGTAACATTTTATACCCATAAGTAAATATATTTCGTGAATATTCCAAAATTACAGACAGCTCATCCAACAGTTTTCTTATGTGTGAATATAAAGAACTTTATATACTGATGAATTACTGAAAATATGGTACAGTAAAAACAGGTTTTTCCCCGATGAATTATTATGTATCTTCATTTGTATATCATTTTTGATGCAATTTCCATAAGAATATCAAACAATTCTCGCCCTATTCCACGATATTGAAACACATCTAACTTAATTCAGTAAGTGGAACAACGCTCCGTGCAAGCAGCTTGTTTCTTTTTCACAGAATATGTCTTCTTGAGTTATTTCAGAAATACCTCACACGATTCAGAAATCATTTATCGGGAGAAAAGTTGCTCTACTTCATTACTTTTTATGGAAGAGGGGTTGTTTGACGCACTCCAAAAAAAGTTTGCTTTGGTAGCTAACAATTCCCCAGACACATGGTCCCTCCACTTCGATCTCTCACTCCTTTTCTCACTCCTCCATACATTGATCTGGAGACACCCAGATGTTCGTCTGCGATATGGAAAACTTGGCTGCGGAACAACAGCTGTTGTGCCGCCTCCCCGCACATTAAGCCACTTGATATAAAAATAATTTATTGGAAGAAATCAAAGACGTCGCTCTTTTATTCACTTCAATGCACCAAAAACTTGCTGTGAGAAGATATGTCATGTTTGTCCGACGCTCGAATTTCCTCAAGTTCTTTGAAATTTGAAACCTGAATACTTGCTCCCAAACTTCTTGTAAAATAGCCTTAAATTACGTAATATTTTAATAATTACGCTTTATTATTCAGCATTTTTATTAATTGAATACCTCAGACAAACCACATGTGTGGAGAGGAGTACTTGGTTTCCGTTACGTTAAGAAAAAACATCATTTGCTGAACATAAAAGACTGATATTCAACATTCATTGCATCCACTAGATATACGCAAAATGATTTATCATTCTGTACACGTCTCACAAAATGTTTAACATGCAAGAGGAAATGTCACTAGTTTTGCTAAAAATTTAGTCGCTTATCTGCGCAAAACTCAGAATAGTAAAATATACTGTAAGAGAAAAGCAAATTTTCCGAAATCTGGTTTTCTTTTAGGAGAGGTGAGCAAAGTAAATTATTGACAATTTAAGGCAACTCATTTCTACAATGTAACATATTTTATCAACAACACGCATAATGTATAAGGTTTCAGTTGTAGGGCGCTTTCTTTGATAAGAAACCATTCAGTTCTGAGAAGGAAATGGAAACGGACAGTAACGAAACGACCGATTAATATTCACGCTAGTTTAAATCCGCAGGGAAACGAATATACTTACAAACATTCGTTCCTATGTGAATGGAAATGGAACATATAAGTCGTTCAATATAAGCAAAATAAAGAACTTGGAAACATTTGTTCCTATGCTGATGAAAACGGGTCACGTAAAAATTTAAAACCGCTATAAAAAATAGAATATTGCACTAAACTTATAATTTTGGAATAAGATGCACAAACGCACGTTCTTTACATTATTTTGTACCGCAAGTTTCTAACTTTAAATAGGGCCAAGATATTGAGAAATTACGAAAAAAAAAATTATTGCCCCAGCAACACGGAGGGCGGGTGTTGAGCCAAACATTTCGTCAGAAGAATTACTTTTGATTACAAATCCAATGAGTCATACCTTAAGAAAATCTGTGTAAAGGGACTTACAACTGGACTAAAACTAAGAGATGAAACGCTATACAGGTTCCATTCGAATGGAAACTAAAAGGACTTTTTTTTGCTTCCAATTCGCACCAAAACGATACCTAAGAATGGTGTTGACTTTTTCTGTAGGGATCGATACGTAAATATAATAAATTTTTCATTTATAATCAGTAAATAACTATTGTCTTATGTATTATGACGTTACCTCGTGATCACATAATGAAAATAAAAAAAACTGAAAATACAAGGAAGTGGGTTGGGCAATTTATTACGAGTTGGTTTTAGAAACAAGGAGCTAGATTTATTAGTCAGTTTGAGAAATGACATCCAAAGGAGAACCAAATATTGAATAACACAATTTCCAATTAATTGAAACAAATTTTAATATCATAGTAACACGCAATCGACGTGAAGTGTTTTGCAATCTGTTGCCATACGCCGTTACCCTAAAACAGTAAAGAAGTACTTCATAAAACAGTCACTCTTCCACTTATGACATTAACAAAAACTACAAGGGAGTCAAACAGGAACACACTTGGGTGATATCTTTTCCTGTTGGTCAAGAGCATTGGTTATCACACAATTGCAGTAACAACGCGGTGTCGTGCAGGCTTGGCGTCCGACCCAATTATCTCTCCTTATCGGCACGCCCCTGAGAGTACGCTCCCGGGGTCTTCGCAGCGCAGACTTCCTTAATAGATACGGCCAACCGACCGGATGAGCTGATGTGGCGCCAGTGGTCGATTCCAACTTCTGACCGTTGCTCGTCTCTTTCTCACTTAACTCTGTCCACTCTCGGTAGCTCCAGCTCTTTCCAGCTACCTAACCGTTACTCCTTTATATCTCGCTACTGCTGACTACGGCCCTTACCGCACACTACTCCTCTCTGTTGCTGCTCTCACTTTATCATTATTGCACTTACTGCCGACTACTGCTCTTGTTCCTCTCGAACTCACCACTACTGCCTATCGTGCCTGCTGACGGCCCATAATTGCTGAAACAAGCCCGGGCGGGAGTCTGTACAGCGGCTCGCCGCCTCACCTCGGTTACTGGTCACGTTCGCTGGTAATGTGCGCCTGCTGACCGCGCTATTCAAAATATCATTTAATGTTATAAATTATTATTGACCGAGCTATTTTTCGGCTTAGTATGAACATACAATTTTATTGAATAATCATTTTGCATAGTAAATGTTGATGTTTTAAACTTTCATTGAAGAGATATATTGAAACTTGTTTATTATTTATTACTGGAAATTGTTTATTAAATTTATTATTAGACTTATTCGAGTCAGACACTAATCATGTATCAAAATAACAAAAGTACCAAAAGTAAAGGAAAAATTGTACCATTCCCAAATTCTCCTAATTTTGGCGTTATTTGTGGAAATTAATTAGTAAATATTGAAAATAATATCCTTTCATTCTTGCAATTTTCGTAGGACACCCTTGGAAACAGGGATTTTTTTAAACAGAGATTTAAAGTAATTTAAATTCTATGACAGTGCGAGGAATTCACTTATCGCAAACATTTGTAAATACCATTTCAAAACAATTATCAGAGCCGATTTTTCCTTTTTGCAGATCATTAGGTTTTTATCTATTGGGAACACTTACTCAATTTTTAACCCATCAATCAGAATTTTATTTTTACATCACAGAAAATATGGCCATAAAAATTAGCAAAAATATGAGAGTAAAATTCATTCGAGCCTGAACGGTGAAATAATTTGCAATGTTAAAATATTTTAATTTTCTTAGTTAATGTATAACACAAGATTATTTAACGTATATAATATAATAATAGTTCAAAAAATTATTATGGAAACACCTTGTTGCAACTCAACACTATTCGTACTGTCAAACTATATTCACTTCAAAAATATACTGTATATATTGTAACTTTCTTCATATGATTTTCCTGTACCAACAACTAATATTCATTATATTATTGCATTACCCTAACACAGAGCTCAAAAATATTTGGTTCATTCACAAAACTTATTCCTAATTCAGGTGGTTCTTCAAATAAATACTTATTCATGGAGACGATATTGCCGCTTTTAAGCTTCCTTGGATCCAAACAGCAAAGGAACTTGGTCTCTCCGATTAGAGTCGCCTTAGAGTATAGATATTTCCTTTCTCTTTCAGTTCATGTTAAGCTATTTGAACAAATTTTTGGAAAATTTGAGTGAGGGTTCTAGTGGAATACATCTAGTTTTCTAGTGGAATACATCTTTCGTAGAAGAAAGGAATCTAGTTTCAGAACATGCTGCAGGTAAATATTTCTCTTCCTGCATGAGAATATTTCCTACTCTTTTGATATTAATTGAAAATGCTGATTTTACAAGGTCGTAATTTACGTGGTGAAATTCTGTATCATATTAATCCATTGTGGTGTGCCTTCTTTCCATTTTTACGTATGCAAGTATAAGAATTGCAGGATGAGAATATACCTCTGTGATATGAAGAGACGAACTGTTACCACTACGGAGCAACAGCGGAATTACTGGACCTTCCTGACGCTCTCTCCAGGGAAGGATAGACCATTGATAACATGAAAGAAGGGCGCTGATGAAATAATGACGTTCCCAAGTGGGAGCAGTGGTGGGGATCGCGCGGGATTATTGTTCCTACTGTGTTCATATGTAAGACGGCGGATGACAGTTCCGTAGGGAGAGCCCATTCCAAAGCGAAAATGTGCGAGCGGTAGACAGGAGCAATGATGCTGCGGTGTCTCATGGAGTTCGCAGCATGCTTTATTTTCCAACTTATCGGTAGCTGGAATCATTCATGAAACAGACCAACTCTCGTCGTAATAATAATAGATACTCGATTTTGTGTTGGAATAAAAAGTGACCGAGAAGACATGAATGATAAATGCTACTCTGTCCTACTTTGACCAATTAGGAGTGAAAAATTTTGCAGTGGTTGGCTTATTTTTTATTATAGACGGAAGAAAAAATGAGAGTATTGGACATTTTTTGCGCGACTAATACCTTGAAAATTTATGATACACACTAGATTCAAAAAGGTCTCGAAATTCGATAAAACACAGAAACAGTTTTCTAAAACTCTTATAAAACAGCATTCCCTTCAGAATAGTTATCTTCCGCTACAATTGTATTTTGCCAATGTGTGTTAATTTACTGGAAACCAATCAAAATGCTCTTTTCGTATATAAAGTATTAGCGATCTTAAATCTCCTCCCTCTCAGATGAATTGTCACACGTGTAAAAAAGGAGAGTATGAGGTGTGCTCTATGGCAGTTATATTGTGCCTGGCTAGGTAATTCTTTAATGATAGATAAACGTTTGCTTCATTCGTTGCATTTGATGGTCGATTTGATGATGATCGATTTGATGAATGATCGACATGGGACACCTTCGATGCTGGCGCGACCTTCAGGAAAACGTTTATGCGAGGCATGCATTTGAGGGATTTTTGTTGCTTCTTCACGTCAAGCTTCAAGTAATTTCAATGTCACTGAAGGAGATTTGTGGAGCAAAATTTGCAACTTTATGTTTGAGCGTTGTTGGAAAGCCGACATTAGCAAATACGACCAACTCACACAAAGAACAAAGAGCTACACCGCAAAATAACAGTGCAAATGATCACAGAAACTTTATGAAAGTGACATCAAGATTGTTTTACTCATTATACATTCCAAGATCATTCGTCATGCGAAAATTCAGTAGTAAGCAGGTAACTTTTGACTGAACTAGCTTGTGTAATATCTCTTTGTTTGAAGTCAAACTTAAACATTTTGTTGTGAAATTAATGATAATTATATATATTTTTAATTTAAAAATGTTTATTGACCCCCCAATGTGAACTACAATGTTACAAACTCATATTTTTATCGTATAAAAGCGCTCGTCCAATTAACAAATATAGTTCATTTTCATACATTGATGATGATGGGACGTATTTTATTCGTAGTTTTATTTAGATCTGCGACTATGTAACTTAAATTATGTAATTTTAATGTGCTTGGGTAACTCAAAGATTAAAAAAATGTTCTTGTCGAATGTGAACTTGACTTTATTTTCATATGAGTGGTGTACCACAATGAAGATTTGTTAATTCAGTTTTGTCAACATGGGTGACATATTCCCCTGCTCTCTCTGGAATATTTTCTATGAAACCATGGCAATTCATTTCGGCAAAACTTGGTTTAATTTTTTCAGTGTCTCCTCACTCCTTTGTCACGCCTGTCAAGGTAATGATGGTCTAACAGGAGTGGTTGATGTACATTCGGTAACATAAGTCACTGCAAAAGTACTGCTGTACTGCGGCAACCAGTGCAGAAGAAAATGCAAGCTTTCTCGGCTGTCATCTAGATCTGTTATTTATTCTAGATTCGTCATTCATTGTAAGTCAAATAAAAGAGTAACTTGTTATTCGTCAATTGACAAGTGTCGAATAAAAGAATAACTTTTTATTTGTTTTGTATACGTCCAATAAAATAATAACATTTTATTCTTTTCTTTCTTCCAGTAAAAGTCAATCAATGAGTGTCGAATAAAAAAATTACTTTCTGTTAATTATTTATTTACTTCAATTTGAAAGAATAACTTGTGACTTGTCAATCAATGAATGTCGAATAAAAAAATAACTTTTTATTCGTCATTTATTTCCGTGAAATAAAATAATAACTTGTTATTCGTCAATTAATGAATATCCAATAGAAGAATAACATTTTATTTATAATTTTTACTGTGTTGAATAATGAATGATTTTTCAATTTATCATCTTTTATTCCGTGAATAAGAATATTGCAAGTCCTGCTTTGGAGTACTTCTAATATTGATTATACAACTAGATAAGAAGTAACTTTTATTTAAAAAATTATTTTCTTGAACTCTCGTAACCCTGTTCCTCAATGATATTACCAGGGTTACTTGACCTTTGTCTTTAAATTCCTTTATTTGTGTAAAAGGTTTCATTATCACCCAATAACGCACCTCTGCCGAGTATTATCTCGCTTTCTCGCTGTCTACGAGGTAGGTCAGGCCAATGTCATGCGATCCCCGTAAGTTCGCTTATGACCCTAGTGTATTGAATAATGAACAGCAAACCAGAGCATTAGTTAACTGCTGTCTTCATTACGTGGGCATGAACACCTTGAACTAAAGGTATCTACCTCTCTGTATCTCTATTCATACATACCATATATAAATAATAATTGAACACCGTATAAATTTGACAACTTGAGAAAAAAAAACTATATGATTTAGCACGGATCGGATATGAGGTAAATATGAGCAAATGGAATTACGGCGGATTGAACGCCGTAGACCGAAGACAGTAACTCAACCATTTGTTGAATGAACAAAAAAAGTTATCAATTTTAAATTAAGCAAGAAGTCATGTCAAATAAGTCATGAAAAATAAACCATCAAAAACTGCAGTACACTATATTTTTTATACAAGTAAAACATTTTTTTTCCAAAAATTGTCTTCAGCATGACAGTCTGTTCCACTTCGGCTATGTTCGACTCTCGCTACTCCCGCCATCCCTACGAGCTGCAGCTGTGACGTGCTCACTGCTGTGATCGTTGTGATAGGCTGTTCTCGTTACATTCAAACTATCGTTGAAATAAATTTGGTCGTTGTATATTTTTAATTAATTGTTATGACATCTTTTGAAGACAGTTTGCGTTCCGACGCTATGAATTTGTTTTTCAATACTCTTTGCATTCTCATGTTCAAATCCAATGTACAATTCATTCGTAAGTAATTAATCATAGCTTATTCGGTTAGGTGGCATGTCCATTTCCATTCCATAAAACTATAACTCTCAGAACCTTATATAAAAATCAAGTTTCATTGCAAAGACAGAACCAAAATTTGCCATCATATAGTATTTTGCAGGAAGTGATTTCAGCAACAATGTTTAAATGAATGGCAAACATGGTGTATCGATTGATGAATTAATAAATTAATATAAGCAGCAGGAGAAGAGGATATTATGGCTTCTCTGGACGTTAAAGTAGACGGGAAGCCCAGGGTTACTGTAAGAAAAGATATTGTTATAAAGGTTGATAATTTCGTTAACAAAAATTGTTTCAGAAACTAATTGATTTAATGTCCTCGATTATACTGGCATTAGTTTCATTTTTTAGACAGTCTACAGTGTTACTAAAAAGTGAAAAAAAATGTACATTAGCGAATAAAATATGCTCTAAAATAAAGTAATATACTGAAATATTCATTTCAACATCCCACATTTATTACTAATTTTAATTATTCAAGATCATGATTTAATAACAATTCTGATTCTATTTCTTTTTATTATTAACATTAATTGTTTATATAAAAATTGATTCATAACAAGTGAGGTTTGTTACTAATTAGTATTACATGAATTGATGAACAAGATAAAAAGTCATTTAATGGCATATAACATTTATTATTATTTATAACCCTTAAAGCAATAAAATTATTTTGAAAACTGGTATATTTAACCTAAAAGTTTTTTATATATACATTAATTTTTTACTACAAAATTATTTATTAACGAAAAATCCCAATTTATTTATTAATTACTTAATTCTATTTATGTAACATTGAGAATGTATAAAATTAGTCTACTCATCACGGTGTGAGAAATTCTAACTTCGCGCACTTTCGAATGAAACCGAACACAATCTGCTTACTACGTAATGGCGGTAACATTCTAGTTTCATCGTGTTTTTCTGAAGTTTTTTATGAATAACTTTTTATTTCATCGGCTAATTTTGTTGATTTTTTTATTTTCTTTTTCTACAATGAATGCTCGACATGTACGATATTTGTTATTGCTCATTTCACCGCCTAACTTTTCACAATTTTAAAAACACAGTTCGTTCGAGGCAGTTTGACAGTTGTCTCTATAAATGACTATGTAATTTTATTTGCAATTTACTCGAAAGCACATCGAAAAATGCAAAAGTTTTATTAGCTTTTTTTATAGATATAAGTATTCTCTTTCGATTCTACAACAGAAAAGGGTAGTTAACTGGTATCGTATTGACATTCAATCTACTTTAAGAGATGCACGATTCTGGTTTTAGTTTTATGATTGATGTGGGGTAGGTTTTCGTGGATCCGACACACAAAAGTGGCACCCACGTTTGAAAACTGGGTTTTGCTTTTGGTGCAGTAACTGTGCATTAAAATTGTGATCGGGCAATTTAAGTTCCTCACACACTCCAGAAAACTAGACTCCATATTTATTCAAACTGTAAAAATAAAAAATTGAAAATATTGAAATTTTTAAGCAGAAAATTTCCTTATTATTATTTTTGTTAACATAAAAAAATGTGTTTATCTTACAGCAATGTTTGTGCAGTCCAATTTGTAATCTTTTTGTATTACTTCATATACTCTTTCCTTTTCCCTTTTCGTCAGGTAAAACAATATGCAATTTCTTGTTGTATATGTTTCTCTTCAACTTTCTGCTTTATGTTTTATTTTCTTAACCTTTAATTTACATCTTAGATCACCTCTAAAATTTTATCTTGTTCTTTGTTTGTTAAATAATCACAATTTTTTCTTCATTTCTCAGTTCCTTTCGTCTCCATTCAACCGATCGTCGGCGTGAACACTTCATTCCGTCGCAAATACTCACTCGCAGTTTTTTCAATAATTTGAATCTCGTGATGTTCTCATTCGCGATCTCGCAGTCATGGTGCAAATTTTCTTTGTGAGGCGAGGACTTACAGGACACGCGAATACTTCTGTGTTACAGGTGAGTTTGATGAAGCATTTTAACTAGTATTTTTTACCAAAATATAAAAAATATCAATAGAATTTAGGTTATTAACAGTACAGTCAAAACATAAAGTGAAAATTTTTATCATGAATTATTCGCTGAGCAGGAAAATTTATTGAATGACATATAGAGTTCATTAATCTTTTATCGGGGACGCTTTGCTTAATGGCACAAGAGGGCGCTTTTGGTTTTAATCCCTACAGTATTACAATTACAATAAATATTGCTCTGATATAGGAAATAAAGTAACAATAAAAATAGGAAATAATATTACGGATATAATTCGAAGTAATTTAATACCACATAATAGTATAATAGTATGTTCATTCATATTTCCTTCAGAGCATCAGGTAGTTTCATCAAATCTGATGAATCGCGAGATGAATAGAAATTTTGTTTAGATATGACTTCCTGTACCATCATACAATCGCAGTGTTTATTACATAACTACCCCATAAGATGTAATATCAAAATTACTGCTGCCTTTTCACTTGAAAACAAGTCTTTATATCTCTTTCACACTTATTTTAAAGTACTTGGTAATTGTGGAGCTTTAGCAACATTATCAAAGCATGATAAATTAAAAGTCGTTTCTATGTTGCTCATTTTTTTATTATTGGTATTAGAAAGCTTTTTCGGCTGCATAGCAACCATCGTCAGTAACATACACTGGAAAATATAAATGTACATAAGATGACAATAATAAAATA
>NNCF01126784.1:519054-543076 GCA_002313205.1 Laupala kohalensis
AATTTATCATGCTTTGATAATGTTGCTAAAGCACCACAATTACCAAGTATATTAATGGTCGGCATGGCCACTGTGGTAAACAAATTCTTTCAAACCAAATGGAAGTTTGCAAAAGCAAATCTACACATCTGGTTTTTGAGCCAATGCATCTTACACAACTTGTGTCTCAAATTTATTTCACTGAAGAGCAAGAATACATCGTCATCTGCTAAGAAAGCGCTTGAAGCTGGCCGCCACGCGTGGCTTCGGGCAGAGAGAAATAGGTGGTTTTCAACCAGAAATCGCCTAGGATCGGAATTGTATTGGATCCAAGGAGAACTTTCCGCATCTCTCCATGCTGCCGAATGGGACGTGGTACAAGACACAATCATCAACCGGGTCTTCAAACTCAGCTGTCAACAAAAACAAAGGCAGGTGAGAAAGCTGACAAAGTTGCGTACCACCGTACTCCCACAACCCACTAAATGCAACACTCTACCTATCATAAACTTTCACCCAAGACTAAAAAATCTTTCTACAACTTCACTGTCTCACGATGAAATATCTTTATTAGAAAAAGGTTTAAAATATTCCCTTCCCTGCAATCCCAACAGTTCTTCCATAAAACAAGTTTGTATTTACACTGATAATGTTTTAACTAAATTAAAAACCTCTGATCTACAAAAACAAATTATCACTAACACCATACAACAACATTTACAAAAGCCTTCCACTCAACACAATCATTCTGAACTGATCATTGCTAACAATCTCAAAGAAAAAACTTTAAATCAGGGTTTAATCATAACTAAAGCAGACAAGGGCAACACTACTGTCATTTTGGACCACAATGATTACTCGAACAAAATGTACGATTTCATTAAGTCCAATGACATCACACTCCTAAACAAAGACCCCACCAACAAATTTATTAGGCAATTAAAACACGAAATTTCAGAATCACAAGGCCTTTTTCCTAACACACTGAATATTCTTCCTTCTAACGCAACCCCTCCACGGCTGTATGGTTTACCTAAGATCCATAAGGCTTCCATACCCATAAGACCCATTGTCTCCTACACCAACACAATCACACACAGACTAGCATACCAACTAAACAAACACTTTCACCAACACACCAATTTCTGTCCATCACACACAGTTAAGAATAGCACGGACCTGGCAAACAAAATTAAAAACATTCCTGTTCCTCCTAAAGCTAAATTAATCTCTTTCGATGTCAAAAATCTTTTTCCCAGTATCCCTCCATCTGATTGTAAAACTCTTTTATGTGACACCCTAGACTCCGCGTCTTGCCCCCTCTTTGCAAAAACAGAACTTTTCAACCTCATTTCTCTTTGCTTAGATGTTAATTATTTTAAATTTGATAATAAATTCTACCAACAGAACTCAGGTCTACCCATGGGTTCCCCCCTCTCCCCATTACTTGCAGACTTATTTATGGACAATCTTGAAAAACAAATTTTTGACTCAGGACATTTCCTTCTACCCAACATTATCTATTGGTACCGCTACGTAGATGACGTAATCACTCTTTGGACGGGAACTCACAGACAACTTGACATTTTTACTCAATTTCTCAATTCACTTCACCCTAACATAACCTTCACCACAGAAATTGAAAATGACAATAGAACACTCAATTTCCTAGACCTCTCTATTTCTCTAGTAAACAACCGCCACCAGTTTGACATATTCAGGAAAGACACATTTTCAGACACTACCATACACAATTCTTCACAACACCCTCCATCACACAAACACGCTGCCTTCCACTCCATGGTCCATCGTCTGTTCACCATTCCACTCTCACCAGAAAAAATCAAAAAAGAAATAGACACTATAAAACTTATAGCAGAAAACAATGGCTACAATACCTTTCTCATTGATAATATAATCACTAAGAAAGTTAGATTATATCACACGAAGAACCTCACATCACTTACTCCAAACAATAATATTCAAACCAGACACGCAATCCCTTTCATAGGCCCACTCTCACTTAAAATCGCGAATTCACTAAAACATTTAAACATTTACACTACCTTCTTCTCTCCACAAACACTTAACACAACCTTATCATTCACTAAGGACCCCACTCCCCATCTCCTCCGAAGTGGAGTCTACGCTCTCACATGTAGTGATTGTCCCTCCGTGTATGTCGGACAGTCTGGACGAACATTCAAACAAAGGATACAGGAACACGTAAATGCATGGAAAAATAACACAACAGTCTCACACTTCGCCAACCACCTAGTAGAAAACACACACACATTTAACATTGAAAAGGATTTTTATATTTTAGAAGTAGAAAATAGATTTTGGCCCCGGATCAAATTAGAAATTTTACACATCCATAGTATTCTAAAAAACAACAACATTTCCCTATTAAATGAACAAATCCCTGAATTTCATTCCCCTCTCATGAAACTAGCCTTCAAATTCCTTCCCCCTCACCCCCAAATCTTCAGGACACTGCACCCCAATCCCAGCAGTTAAAACCCTTGGAAATTCTTTCCGTCTTCTGCCGCCAGTTCCTGGAAAACTCCGACAGCCCCTTTCCCCCCCCCGCCCACCCCGCAACACCCCTTCACTTACAATATAATGTCCTCCGTCCGGCGTGCTCTGCGCATTCGCCAAAAATATTCCTCAACACTCAGGTACGTAATTTTGTCGGCTTGCTCACTCTGTAATTGTTTTCTTTCTTTTCTTTTATTCATTTTTCATTGTTCTTTCCTTTCTTTATTTCAACAACAACCAAAATACATTTCTTTCGATACTGTTTCACCCAAATATTATGTAATTTCATATTATGTATCTATTTTTATATTTTTTATTTTATATTTTTTATTTTATTATTTTTTTATTATTTTATTATTGTCATCTTATGTACATTTATATTTTCCAGTGTATGTTACTGACGATGGTTGCTATGCAGCCGAAAAAGCTTTCTAATACCAATAATAAAAAAATGAGCAACATAGAAACGACTTTTAATTTATCATGCTTATTTTAAAGTGATTTATCTCTACATAAATTAATGTAACACATTTCTAATGACATAGTAATCAAGTTAATATATGAAAGGCTCTCATTCCGAACTAAAATCCTCATGATTTTTGAAATCAGGTTTTCTTCAGGATATCTTCAAAATATTCTTCCGTTGAGCATTTTTCTGCCGAATATAAATTCTTTCTTTTTGCAGAATATTGATCATATAAGAAATATTTTCATCTAGATTTTATCCAATTTATGCAGCATTCGTGAAATACCGATCAGTAGAATATGTGTCATGGCATGTTCAATAGATACATTTCCAATACGTTCACAAGCGCCTCATGCTGAGAGACGCCTCATTTCCGGGAATCAAAGAAACGCGTTCACCAGTGAAAACAAATTGCAGTTTTCTCAGAATTTCATTCGCCGCAGAAGAGCTCACAGAGTCCATCTAAATGGTTTCTGTGTTTTTAGTTTATAATCGTCAAGGAATTATAACGGACGAAAATTTCCTTTTCCGCAGGTAATACTTAGAAAAGGCTTAAAACAAATAGCATATGATTTCATGTAAGTAAGAAAAGGATATAAAGGTGGCTAGTATGAATCGTTTAGCGAGCTAAGAATGGATCACCAGGTGCGTCCACTGAAATAATAAATCTTGAATTTAGTTATTTTAATAGTTACGATTTATGAACAATATTTTCCGAATAGTCTAAATTTTATAATAATATGTACTTGTGAATTTTTTTTGATTTATTAAATAAAAATTTGTGGGTATTATGTTAAATTATAAGACGCACCAAACTATTTCTATTCTTATCTCAGGGGTGTGCAGAAATGTTAAATCCGCCTTTGCCTTAGGGTCCTTGATCGGAATTGATGAGATGGTCCCCTGCTTACTTCCGGAGAGGAAATTAGTCGATTGTAGATTTGCAGTTTTGTAGCTGTTTTTTATAATAAATTTATTTATTTATTAGTACACTTAGTGAGGCAAGGCCACAACTCAAACATTAATAATATCATACTTTTTGAGACAATCTTATTGTGTCATTAATTTTTTTACTGTAAATTAAGGGCACAAAGTGTAAAAAATACGTAGTGATGAAGCGTACTCGCTCCCAAAATGGACACAATTACAACATTCAAGAAGTGTTTCTTATTCATAACAGAGAGTGTTAAACTGGTGGTTTAATGTGTGTT
Source organism: Laupala kohalensis (assembly GCA_002313205.1). NCBI lineage: Eukaryota > Metazoa > Arthropoda > Insecta > Orthoptera > Trigonidiidae > Laupala > Laupala kohalensis. Next base: position 523,252 of record NNCF01126784.1, read on the forward strand.
AATTACTTCGTTATACACCTCATTCAAACGCATCACAGATGAGTTTTGAAACTTTCCAGTTTTAGACACCGACAAATTAACAACGTATCAAATATGTTTTATAGTCTTCAATAAGCTTAGAATATTTCATAGTTAAAATATGAGAGGGATAAATTACTCGCTAATAAACCAAGATCCTTCCAAATCTTTTATTTTAGTACTTTTTCCCAATTACATGTCAAGTTATAGAAGCTCTTTAACTGAAACTTGTGGATAGGATAAAGGGTGGTAACAGAGTGCACCTAGAGGTATTTTTTTGCGTTCAGAATTGTTCTCTTTAATTTTGCCCACGTTTTAATTTTTTGCAGGACTTAGCTAGCCTTTGTTACCTGTCATTCTAGCTTTTCATTTTTATTTTTTGTTGACAAATTAATAAACGTAGTCGAAGAAACGATCGACACTTTTGGAGATTTTCTTTTCGTTTTGGCTTTTGATGCTCCTGTCGAGCAAGTAGCAACTGACATGTATCTTAGATGTAGTAGATACGACGTCATTCTCTTCAGTTGGTACTCCAACTGAGGCATCGTCAACAAACATTGTGGAGTTACTACTGAAGATGTGCTGCAGTTTTCACTCATAAAGTCATATTCACATGGCTCAATACCTTTTATTTGCAAAACTTCTGTTAGCTACACCCTGACTATAGCGCTCTCTGAAAAATCCGGAAACTTTGTTCACGGTCTCTTGCGTACTCTAGTCGCCAATTTCTTGCTACTTCTATTAATTGTTCATTGACAACAGCACCAATTTTACTGTTAATTTCCAACGTGACCTCGTTGTTTGGCAGGCAACGAACCTCAAAACAGCATTAACTTAGAATGCTAACTTTGTTACTTTATTAACAAAACTAAGATTGAAGCACAGAAAAACTGTGTATGAATATGTTGAATTTACTTGATGAATTGAGAACAGTTAGGATAAATATAATAGTAGCATTTTGTTGTGAGGTTTCAAAACTTACTTGTTGGAATGATCGTCCTCTCCTCTCTGCTTGTACTGTAGTTAACACCAAGTAAAATCCTTTCGTACTCTTCTATTTGCAGAGACTAGATATATCGCTTTGGTATTTTGAAACGTCAAAACAACATTTTTATCTTTATTAAAATACTGCCCGTTCTTTGTGGCATTGCAGTGGAGACTTACGACCAATGAGAAATTTTATTTTATTAGTAAACCCGAGGGCAATTTTCTTCCATTCCACCTTCCCCTCCTCACTCCCCTTCAACGAAAACAAGAAAAATGATTAGGTCTTTTGTGTTTTTTAATTAAACGCTCACCGAAGTATAAACACAAACTAGAATAAAGTTTATTGGCGTGAACGTACTTACAATTTCGAATTCCACTTTTTATACATTAGATGACTGAACTCAATCATCTTGATTTTTTTTGTCATTTTCGGCATTGATGCAAAAATATTGTACGATATAGAGATTCTTGGAAAGGTTACATAGAAGAAAAATAGAAACAAAAAGAAGTTTTATAAAATGAAATATAAATATTGCGCATCCTTGATCCGTCTATGATGTTTTTAATTTTCTTTAAATTACATTTTAAACATTGGATTTTAACGATCTGTGAGTATGCTCCGTCAGGAGCCGCTAAACAACTGATATCTAATTCACCGCAGTAGATTTAGTATCAATTAAGAAACTGATTTTATTTATTTATTAATTTAGCGCATGTATCACAACAGCAAGTCTTCATTAGGTAAACAATGAATTAAACTTCAAATAAAGTATTTAGAATATGAAATACAATGAAATATACAATAGACTACTTATTTAAAAAATACAAGGGACCAAAATTTGAAACTAATAAAAAATACAAGAGTTTAAAAATTTGAAACCATATCTGAATGTCCAATTGCTTAGCCACTCAATTGCAGTTCGCCCAAATTGAACGGAGGTCACCTGTAAGTGCAGGATTCGGTCATTCAGTGACAACATGACGAATAGTCTTTCTGGTCCACGGTCACATTCTGAATAATGAATCTACAATCCACCATGTCCGGTCCTTATGTGATTCAACCTTGACCACAAGTAGCGGGGAAGATTTGAGCCACAGAAACCTTGTGTGGAATCGGGAATATTAATATAATGATGTAATGCGAACCAGTTCATACTTCGGCCTATTGCGTTGTCACTTGGAATCAGATAACTTTGATGTCGTCCTAATGGGTGGATTTCTTGGCTTAAGCCAAAGGCTTTGTTTTGCAACAAGCGGTATGTATTGGTGGATTGGTTAGACATTGTTGGTCATGATCTTCTTATATTCTTTAAGGAGGGTTGCTGTTCTTCAGTTTTATGGATGTGCGATATTACTTAGTTAATATGAAACGAAGATATTGACAACGATCTTAAACTAATAATCCCGATGTTAACAGAAATGTTTACCTGAGCATACCAAATGCGTCACTTTGTTTTTACCCTAAACTACCACTTTTTGTAGCTCTGCTTAGATGTACATTTGCCTCGAGTTTTCATGCGACACGATTTTAATCCCAGCATTGCTTTAATCTATGAAAGATTAAAACAGCTTCAATGTTCTGGGTGACGATGTGCATATTTTCTTGAAAATATTTCCCTTTCACTTACAATTGTTTCCATTTTTAGATCCCTACGCAAATTATTGTTTCTAAAGTGTGTATGAACCATGGACTATTAAAAATATTTCTCTATATAATTTCCTGGTATAACTTCTTCTGGCACAATCGAAAAGTTGACTATCAATGATCAATATTTGTTTGTGTACTAATAGTAAGTTCTTTGCATTGAGAGCACGTCACACAAGCACTAGTTCATCGCAGCTAACATGGCGCTCTAGCAACATATCCATTTCTCTCACAATTTGAAATCGATGCGAATTTCACCAATAAGCATTCAAAAGCGGAATTTCACTCCCACATCCCAGAGTTGAGAGTAAATTGTCCATCTGTTCGAGGAAGTGTCTTTGTGGATCATGCGCAAGTAGGACAATGGAATTAATTCCGAACACATCCGGGTATTATGTTGTAGCTGTCAGACGAAATGCATACTGTTCAGGTAAAATTTATGAGCATTAAATCTAATATCCCTAGATTGAGGAAACTCAGCAGCGTATAAGCAAAACATTTTGGGAAGAAAGCAGAAGAAAAGTTAATGGACCCTAATAAATCCCAACCTTTCCTTTGTATAAATTTGAATAAATGATAAATAATTCAAGAGTACAATATTATCCATTTCATATTGTTTTGTGTCATGGTCGCGTATAATACAATTTTCATGCAGTAAAGAGACTTTCTTTTACTTTTTACGTGTAGAAAATAATTTTTTTAAAATGAAGTCCCTTTTTCTTAAAAAAAAGGGAGAAGGACTAAGACTCTAATCGCGCATGAGTACAAAATGTAGCTTCAATATTCAGTTGCTACCACGTCAACTAGCTTCAGATTTCTTGTAAAAAGAGAATGATTTGATGAACTACTGGGTTTTAATTCATTTCTTCAAATAAATTACCATGTGCTCATTTATAAATCTGTATGCAGGCAAACTACAAGTCCGTGAATATCACCAAACTATTATATCTGTTTGTTTATGAATTTGGTTCAGTGTGATATTCTTGTGCATAGACTCGCCATTTTTCTCGTTTCCTGTGAAACACTGAACATGCCAACAAAATCAACCGTACGGTCTTTGTGTTCGTGGAGGTATTGGACTCTTCGTGTTGCAGAGAATAGAGCTCTGCGTTTCTTGAACTCCAGGCTTTAGAACAAAAAGTAGAGGATGTGACTAGCTTCACGCTTCAACAGGTTGAACCCAGCACAAACCCGGTGCTCATTCTGGAGGCTAAATAAGCCCCGGAATCAGTTTGAACTTTGCTGTAAAAGAGAAAAACTCATCACCTCATCGAAGTTGGAGCATTCAGTCTTTTAGCCCAAGCTCATTTACCTATTAAGCTTACCTGATCTGGGAATAATTTAATGTAAAAATTCATTATTGATATTAATGCGTTAATACTAGTATACTTTTATTACCTATTATCATATTTTGAATTTGATGGATGATACTTGGAAGATGCAGTATTCTATTATATAAAATTTATATTTCCAAGTTATGTTTAGTATCTTACAATCAATTTTATTTAAACCACTCCCCACAAAATCCATGAATTACTTAGTCAAATGACTTTAACCTTTCGTATCTAACCTGTGATGTAAGGGGAGTCCGGACAAAGTGAACACGCCGGACAAAGTTAATTCATCCAATCGATTCCAAAATATTTATCTACCGTTCGTTGTTTATTCACAGCAATATTCATCAACGTATCTTCACTCAGTAAGCAACCAACGCAACAGAGGACGACTGTGTCGCGTTGCGTCCGTGAATCGACGAATTGCGTTTTCGCAAAAGAAACATGGATTAAATTATGTAAATATTACAATTTATCCGTTTGGCATTCTTGAATTAGAAGTTTCTGATGCATGTTTAAGTGGTTCCCCTCTTTGGGCATATGACTTTGTTGGCATTAATATTTTTCAACTTAAGTGGGATAACATCCAATATCGTCACACTGGGCAAAGTGGTTAGGGCACAATGGATGCCATAAATGCTTTGCCTCTCCATCGTAAGAAGTGAATGTTCATCGTTTGAAAATAATGAAAAATAGTCTTTGATAACTGTAATGAATAGTTTATACAAAATATATTTATTCTACTTTATTCATGTTTTCAGTAAGTATGTTTGTTGCAAGTGCTTGATTGTCATCCACTTTAACCGGGGGATATGTGCAACGTGGATACTATCAGAGCTTCATAATTTTTATGTGTATTTACTAAATTACTAAGAGAAATTAGTATTAATAGTAATATCAATCCACTTTGAAGGTTAAATGAATAGAGACTGGCATGAGATATTTATTTTAAGTTTCTCTCCCATAACACTTCTACAGAAGTCATATAAAGTTTCATGTATTCGCTTCACCTGACCTTCCCCATATTGGGTAGACATTCATATTCCCGGAGAGCTCTCGACGTATCCAGACATCTGAAGAGCTCTGAAATTCCTAGCGAGGACCAGGGATTTTGCTTGAGCGGTTGTGAGCATCGGTTGAGGAGCTCGTGAGCTGCGCAAGGGTAGAAGCGTGGGACGTACCGACCCTGCTGTGTGGCCCACGCATTGATTCGCGGAACACAGCGTGGGACCCGTGCGAGGGGAACGGCGCGTGGCCGACGGGTGATGAACCGAGGAAAGCTGAAGTAAAGACCAGAGCGAGGAGATCGAGAAATACCACCCCGATGTCTGCTGTTGTGAAGGGTTTCTCGATCGCGTGTTCGGTAGTGATAACAGACTCGATGCATCACATACGAATGCGAAACGCTTTCGTAATCCAACTGCTTTCTGTGCTTCACCTGCCTGTTGCCCACGAGCGGTTGAACTACGTGTATATTCTCGCCCCATCTACTTCCTCTCTGCTTCCGACCGTCAAAACTCATTCTCTCCGGAGAAACTGATGCTCCGGTACACAGCACTAATTATACATTAATTATACATTAATAAATTGAGTTCAAGACAACAAATTCGTAAAACCTCTCTTGGTTATCGGAATCTCCAAATTTACCAGTTGCTTTCCCAAACACCTAACTGATACAAGTTACGTCACTCGCAACTACTAGAAAATGAATTTTAATTAACGCAGTAATTCTTAAGTGGTCTGGCGACCAGTACTAGGCAGGTCACATCCTGTAACCTGAGGACTCCGTTCACACAGCAAAAGTCTTCGAGGATTCTTAATCCTCCCAATATATATGGAAGCGGAGGTCACGTGACCACGCCTTCCCTGCCACAAAGAGCACTCCAAATTGTTGTTCACCCCTTGGCCGTTCGGGGAACGCAGATCTCCATTGTCTCTGCATTCGGCGAAAATACTCCTTTCATTAAATATTAACATTCTTTCTTTAGGGATTTTACCGGCCTCGCCTCGGTACACATGGCGGGCAAGTCCCTCTCACAGAAATAGCATAATACAGCTAACATTCCGTAAGGTGTCTCACCCCGGTCAGATATGACGAACAAATGTACTTTCACAGAAATATTGTAAGACAAAGGGAGAGGCAGGCGCTGATCACACACTTCGACCGGCATTCTTCGTGGGTACTTTCCTTCCCGGAAAAAGCAGGGGAATGGTCCACACAATGAATGGAAAGGCTCGGTTTTCAGTCCCAAGTCCGTTGCAATCCGTCTTAGCGGCATCCGGCTAGAGACTCCGTAATCTTCTTAACAGTGTCCGGCTAGTGGAATGCGTAAACATATTAATAATTCACAAATCGATATACTGAACTGGTCCTGATGTTACACCTCCTCCCCACTAAATTCTTTTCTGAGTGTTTAATTTTGATAAGCACGAAGAAAAGTCAGATGGGAGAGAACACAGTTCACAAATCTTGATGCAACACACTAGTACAGATGCGAGTACCCGCCCTGTTGTCAATACAAATACATATTATATTCACATTTACATATTATACTACACAATTTTAAAGCAAATATGGCATAACGAGTTATTTTTGCAAAAACCTGGTTTCGATAAAATATATCCTTTTCTCTCTTTGTTGCTTCAAGATTTCGTTTATATCTACTATAAGATTAACTACTCTTAATAAAATTTAATTGCAAATAGTAACTGAAGAGAAATATACATAACTTAAGTTACTCTTGATAAATAACCGTAATTATTAAATCAACTTCTTAATAAAGAACAATATCATTTATACGTGATACTAGAAAATACGCAATTAGTACAAAATAACAAAATTAATTATCCTTCACAAACAAATTATAAAAATATAGGACGCTCAGTTGTAGAGTAAACCTATAATTACTACTGTGATTATCTACTCCAAAAAATAAGCATTAATATGCTTGTTCCCTGCTCAATGCAGGGATATTAAACAGATATCCCTGAAGCATAAATCCCCAGCGATCTTAGCTAGCACAGACTTAGAACTAAATAGCAGGTCTGGTATCCAATATAGTTGACCAGTATCAAAGTGATATCTCAATTGCTGTATTGCACATACGATGCTCTCGAGGACATCGTATTCGCGATTTAAATCCGACAATCTTATAACCTTTGCTTGAACCACCGTCTCTATACGTAGCTCTAGATTAGATACGAATTGATTTAATCTTCTATACTCGATATACAACGGAAGATTCTTTCCTTGAACATCAACTAACTCCAAGGATTCAGCAATACCGATTCTAATAGATGGAAGTAATACATTGGAATGCTGTCTCCAACATGCAGCCAGTACCAACTTATTAACATCATCATAAGAACATTCATTTTCAATAAAACTAGTAACTATCTCCAACGTGAAATTTCGAGGCGTCTTGATTACATTTTTTTTTTAAACTTACAAAGGGTCATTTTCAGAACTGCATGTCACGTAATTATCATTAGTAGCATGTCCAAAAATATCTAGTTCATTCATATGGCAAACAAATGAACGCGGACACTGAGTATTAATGTTCCACAAGTTTAACTGACTAGGAGTATATACCGTTTCTCCATCACTCCGAACATTAAAATTTATCTCAATTTTTCTAAAACCCTTACATACAAATCGTCATTCTTGAATGTAGCTTAGATCAGGATAATGAGTACAAAAATCAACAGAACCAAAATCTAAATCACTAGAACTCCTAGGATTAAATTTTAGACAGTATGCATTTGCATTAACCTCCCAAAAGGAAACACAATGAAATTAAGAGATCAAAGCTTTCTCCTAATATCATCTGAGAAAATAACCTGAATATCATTGTCATGGCTATCTACACTCAAACATACCCTTTCATGGTTACGTAATGTACCGTTGCACTGACTCGTAACAGAATCCCACATCGCAAATGTACTTTCACAACCATTACTAGAAAATATTTCTGGGTGAAATGACTTCCAATTGTCACTAGAAATATTTGAGCTAGAACCTATTTCCATACAAAGATAATTCTTATCAACTGCGTCATTAATGACATTCTCATGATCAAATGAATTTAATCTCTTACTAATACCCTCAGTATCAACAAACTCACTTTCTTTGTTTAACTCGGTACTAGAAACTATTGTAGATTTATTTAACACATCTACCGAATAATTTAGAGTTGAGGTTGGAGAGAATTTCACAACATCTCCTCGAAAGGTATTCAAGTCAACTGAATCATTATGACAATTTGACACAGAAGTGATATTATTATTATGAGTATCAAAGTTTTGTGACTCACAGGTTTCGCTTAACGTCTCACGACCACCACTTTCTTCAACGAAATCTTCTAGCGAAACTTCAACTACGTTCGGCGACATATCCACTTTATTATCTGATAAAATCAAATCCATTTCAATTTTATTTTCTGCAACCGGCGTGTACTCGCGTTCAGGAACTGATTCAGTGGCTTCAGTGCGCGCAATGCCCCGCGACATTACAGCGTTAGTACTCTCGGTAACAACACTTGCGTCATTTTGTGCACTTTTAAACAGAGCGGCCGTCTTATTTCCTAGTATGTAATATCCTCTATTTAACTCGCGGCGAACTACAGCGGCGTGAGTGTCTATTCTCACAACTTTACCCTTTTCTGTGGCCATTTCTAAGGAAATGTTCGCAACTGGTAAACACACCAATTCCTCATCTAGAGGTTGCGACAGCATCACCTTAGCGCCCGTGAACAACGACTCGTCCACGTGGTTCTCTGATATTAGATCAAATGAGGAACCGCTATCTCTCCAGATATCTATATCCTGTCCATTTATTTCCCCCCCCAAAAAAAAAAAAAAAAAAAAGNCTCCGTTACGTTTTGAACCACCTCCGTTACATTTTGAATCGCCTCCGCCTGCGTGGGTCGTTCACTCTTCTGAGGACAATTGTTAGACATATGTGCCTCGGATTGACATACAAAGCAACGTCGTACGTAAGGTTGCTCAAACGTATTACGACCTTTGTTAGTTTTGGAACGCGATATCTTACCGGAATCGACGGGTTTCTGTTCGCGACTGGTTATCAGTTCATTCGAAACATGATTTGACGCGTTCTGTTTTATTTTTCCATTATTATTTCCTTGATTTTGTGCGTTTTGTTTCTGAAATTTTACTGGCCTTCGAATTTCAGATTTTAACAAATCATACTCATCTATTTTGCTACTTAATGCTTTAGAGTTATTGAATTTTGTTCAATAAAATGTTCACGGACATCCGGATGAACTTTTCTTTTGATCTGATCTGTGATTATTAGATCTTTAAGATTTTCAAAAGTATCTACGTTTACTCCTTCTATCCATTCACAAAAATATGTTTCTAAACTGTACCTCAGGTCTTCCCAACTTTTGTTTTCATTTTTACGACGCGAGAAAAATAATACCCTAAACTTTTCCGCACTCATTTTGAATCTTTTCAATAATATTTCTTTTATTTCCTCATAATCGCGACTATCACTTTCCTTCGCGACCTGTTGTACTATATCCACTGGCAAAAGATAATAAATATGTTACCCATTGATTACTAGGAACATTTAATTGCGTAGCCTGTCTCTCGAATAGATTTAAATATAAGCTTAAATCACTATCTTTATTAAATTTCCCAATTATCCTATTTAAGTCGAGATGAACAGCATCTCGTTCTCTAGACTGTCCTGAACTGCACGCTGAAATCTTAAGTTTTTCTAGCTCAAACGCGCGTTCCTTCTCTTTTTCTAAAGCGGCCGCGCCGGTGGCCTCGGCAGCGGCTGCGGCTGCAGCTACGGAGGCTTTAACAGCGGCGGCTTCAGCAGCGGCGGCTTCCGCTACCTGTCGTTCTTTGATTGTCTCTAATAGCATCGACGTGAATTCCGCGTCGTAATCTACATCTGACATAATTAAGTTCTTAATTTCCTAAATTTTATTATTTTCACTTGCATTTATTCCTAATTCACTCGCGGCATCTAGTAGCACTCGCTTTGGAAATTTCGCAAAATATCCCATTTTGTAAATTTCTTAAAATTAACTACACTTGAACCTGAATTGTACAACAACAAGCTGAGTACTCACCCAAATTGTAGCACAGCACAGATGGCGTTACACTAGGCACTCGGTTTTCAGAGTCTGTGTTCTTCCACGGCGTAGTGATGTCTTCAAATGGCGCTCACGTTCCGTCACAGGCGTCCGAATCCCACCGCTGCTAGACCAGTTGAATGGAATGGCTCGATTTTGGGTCCCAAGCCTGTTGCCCTTCCGTCTTAGCGGCATCCGGCTAGAGACTCCGTAATCTTCTTAACACATTTTTAAACATTAAGATATAGATAAGTTGTTTGACCGAAAAATAAAATATTCAACTTACCCTCACCGCCGATTGTTTTAATTATACGTACATAAAAAACAAATTATATACTGTCCGTTCCAATAAGCAATGTAGAATTAAAAATGCTCGAGAGTAGAATCCCAGTATTCCGACAGTTCTTTAGAGCACCACTCAAGTGGAACACCAGTGATCGTGAGATCTATAATCTCTCTCAATTAGATTGAAAAGTAAAACAGAGATCTTAGGGTGAAAAGGAAATAGGAAATCATGGGATCAGTTCAAGTCTTTGAAAGAGTGAATAGATAAGTTATAAAAAGCATACCGTTGATAGAAGTGAGGGAATTACAATTTAGATTATCGGGATTCTCGAGTAATATTACTCGTGAAGAGAGGTACCTGAAAGCAACACGGAAGGACTCTAAAAGGAAAGCAACGAGTGAGGTTTCTCGACACAACAATAAAAAATTTTTTCCGTCAGTTACAACTCAGGCTATCACCATTTTCGGTCCAAACGTTATTACGACATCGAAGAAAAATAATCATTCATACATTTTTTTCTTCGATGTCGTAAATAACGTTTGGACCGAAGATGGTGATAGCCTGAGCTATCTCAATAGCTCTGCCATATAGAGATCGTGTCTGCCGTATGCTTCAAGAGTACCGCACTGCCCCATTCTCAAGTTTTCTAGCGGAGTATGCGAATCGCCTGCTGTACAATGTTCTTCAATTCATAGACGAAGGAAATCAATTCGATTCCAACAAGAAATGAGGGAATCCGTCGCTATCCTCAGTTCTCAAGAGACCACACACAAATAAAGCAGTAATCCTAACATATCTTCAATCTTATTCGCAGAGAATAACTTAAGAATATTGGATTGAAATTTTACTGATAACAGTTCTCCACCGCTTTCGGTTGCTGTGCGTGGACAAGGGACGTACTTTTTTAGGTTTCACTGAAGTGGGGACGATGAACGGTTGTCACTGCTTTCAACCTAAGCTGGGACTGTCCTTCACAACCGAGGCTTACAGATTTCGCTGTCTCTACGCATAAACTGAGCACCTCTCTCACTTGTATTACCTCTCTCACTTCGCATGGTTCATCAGCTTTCGCCTTTTGTGTTGTATAAGCTTTCCTTGAACAGTCTTTTTAACGACTTTTCACGCAGAGGAAACTTTTTCGTTCTGACGATAAAGAAAAGTAAGTTTCTTTATTTTTGGCTCTGAAGGAAATACTGCAGTGAGTAAAAAATGAGGTTGACCTCAAATTCATGCGAAAATTATTCCTTACCAAAATATCGGTTGTGGAGTCCCTTGGCGCAGTCAGACATAAGAATTTTTATGTAGAGTAGGAGATAACGTCCCTGACCTCACTTCCTGCGGCAATGACCTCGTTGCTGACTTCATCCACTGAATCAAGCTTGTGATCCAAGTAGCGTGAAGGACGAGGACAGGGAAAGAGAGAGGTAATTTGTCCAAGTGGCAACGTCCTCCTAGCTGTATCTTCACCCTGCTTATCTTCCAGGGCCATTGTAATTTTAAAATGAAATATAGTGCACAGTGCATCAAGCGAGCTAAGGAAATAGCTGTCTAGAGAACACGGCAATAGATGTTCGCATATGTTAATATTATTCACAGTTTTCTTACTTCATGACGCCAAGCGTTTGGTAAAAATATTCAATTGAGAGATTGTGATTAACTTCAAATTTGTTAAATTATGGCAGATCTATGGTAAAAACCATCCAATGTTATTTGTATTACAAAACATCTACTGCTCTAAAGTTGAATAATCACTTAATGTAGTTAAATCTACAAAATAAACAACAAATGCATTTTGGATGGGCTAACACATTTTAATAATTAATTTTATTGTTGGTTTTTTCTGTTATATTGAATGTATATGTATGCTTGTATTATTTGAAAGTAGCTCAAGTAAATACGTATTTTAGAGACAAAAATGTCATTTACGTGTCATTTATTGTACAAAAATAAATGAACCCAATTTTTGTGAAAAATATAGTGGTAGAAGCCACAAACTTCTAGGATAGTAAATGTATTTTTCAAAGGAGTGAAACGTGTTCAAAAAGGGTGACAAATTTATAAGTAAGTAGCAATGAAGTAAATGCATTGTAGTTACTAGTACATATTTTTAAAATTTCTTAAGTTTCAATTTAGTATATTTTTGGTCTTTTCTCTCATTATTCTAGTTTCCCCTATCAATGTATTTGAAACAAGTTTGTTCTCCAACCAATTCTTCAGTTGAACGTACAGTAAGAACGAGTAAACTATTGCAGTGTATTAGTGCAGAGTTAGTTTAATACAAAAAGGAGCATTGTGTAAAGCACAACAAGTCATTTCTGTGTTTTAGTTATTATCTTACTTGAGAAAGTTAAAACATGAAAATAAAGATTTTCGTTTTAGGTTTTCTGAGTCTCATAATGTCACTTTTTGAGTCTTATGCTTCTGGATGTAAAAAATCACGTCGAGTTGATTCAATTGAAGTTAATAAAATGTTGTTCATAGGGATATTGGCTAGCCTGCTCCTGGCGTTAGATGCGGTCGTGAATGTGCTCTCCAAATTTTTCAGTTTAATCTTCCTAATCATTTTATTTTCTCGAGTATTTGTGATTCAGTTGTTGTATTTAGTTGCTACCTTCATTGTACTGTGAAAATTAATTTGTTTTGTGAGTGTTATAAGGAAAAGAACACTAAAAATGTTTCCTAAGTTTTATCAAACCTAATGGACCTAATATACTTCGTATTGTTTTCGTTCAAGTACTACTCAAAAGTGCGATCAAGTGCAAGCGGAATCATTAATTTAGTTTCTTGGTGCATCAAGAGTAAACATTTAGGTGCATTTAGAGTTTTTGATGCATATTATATTACATAATAATTAAACTTTCACAGAAACCCTACTCCATTGTTATACTGTTCAAGTTCCGTCGCCATAATTACATACAATTATTACAACATTTTACAATTCGTTTCCTTGATTTTTCGTCGCAGTTATTCATTACACTCTAACATAATATAAATTAGTTATTGTCGAATTAATTAACCTCCAGTTGTCGTCCTAAATAATTATTTATGTCTTTGTACTTGTTTGTTTGTTTATTTATTTAATTCATATTTCAATTGCAACTTCCGTAGTGATAATTTTTTTTATTATTATACTAATAACCTTCATTCAGTGTTAGTTGTCAGCTTTCGTGTATACTCATTTGCTTTTATCGTTAAGTTGCTAACCAACTCACATCAATGGACACTATTGCACTCCTCAACGCATTCACATTCACACACGAATCAGTGCTCTGGAAGAGATCAATAAGAACACTAACGACGGTTGGACAACAGAAAGTCCTTCCAACTGCTAACACCCAGTTAGACCAAAGACACATGCACCACCCCAATTCTTCACTGAAAATACTTTTAATGTGCTAGATAAAATTTACCTGTTTCCTCCCATACCTAATCCTCCTACCCGTTTCATCGCATCCCGTCCAGTACCTAAACCCGTTCACAAACCACGTACTGGTAAGCATAGCCGCTCAAACCCAAGTAAAGTATTGCTACCCAGATAAAGCCAACACTTTCACGCATAAATCAAACGTTCTCATATTTGCTGATTCGCACGATCGCCATATGTCCTCCGCTTTGCATGGATTGCTCCCCAACTGGTTCTCGGTCTCCGGGTTCTTCAACCAAACGCTCGTTTGGCCGAAGTCATCGGGAACTGGACACCTACACGAAGACACTCACCAAGCGGGACACAGTAATCATCACCATCAGTAATATCAAAAATATTGTATTATAACTTGGGAGGTCATTTCAACCCTTCTGAACATATACAAAACCTAAAAACGTCCTCTCAGCACAGTAACATAGTACAAACAGTACTCTCTAGCCTGCCTCCACGGTTTATCGTTCCACAAATAAACCACAAAATTAACCTCGCAAATATCTCCCTAAATTATCACATGGCAGACAAAAATCACATCGTTTTACTTGCCACCACAGTTGACTGCCAAAGACTTTACCGATCACGGTTTTCTCCTTCAAACTTATAACTACGATAAACGACCCCACTTGCCTCTCCGGTTCACCTCAAACATTGCTTGATCAGATTTACAATGAAATCTGCTATTCCTCTGAAGTGTTTACGCGGGATACAGCGACCACCTTGCTCAAGTATTGACAATTAAAGATAAACTAAAACCACTTAAAAACCTATAAAAGTTTTCTAAATAGTTTAACGACACAAATTTTTCCATATTTATAAATTATTTGCCTAGGAAACTTGGAAAGATGCATACAGTTGCCAAAACACCGACGATAAATGGAATGTATTTATTTCAATATTCCAAAAACATTACTACTCAACTTTTCCCATAAAACGCACGTTAATTAACACAAAGAAGTACAATAGATGGATCACCCAAAGGATAAGAATTTCTTCCAAAAACAAACGCCATTTATATTATCATTCCAAACTCTGTAACCAACCACCCGAATTCCAAGTTTATTTCCGTAAATAAAAAACTGATCTCCAAAACGTAGTTTATGCAGCTAAAGTTATGGAAAATGACAGGCAGATTCTGCAATTAAACCGGACCAAAACCACGTGAAATATTGTTAAAAATTACGCGCCACCTTCTGAAAATCGCTAAGACAACATTTCCCTACTAAACCATGGCAAAATCGTAACAAATCCCCAGGACATTGCAAATGTATTTAGTTTTTATTTATCAGAATTCGGTAAAATAACTCATTCAATATGTCAAAACCAATGTCTTCCAAATATATCCACACGTACCCTATTCCATGTTCACTTCCAAAACTAACGCCAGAGAAATCATAAGAACCATCAGTTCATTCCAAAAAAAAATTTTCAACACGCATAGATGATATACCCGAGTTTCTTGTTAAACTTTCTTCCCACGTTATATGAAATCGACTCATAAATATTTTTAATAGTTCTTTATCGGAAGGGATTTTTCCTAACATATTTAAGAGATCTGAAGTGAAATCTTTACACAAGAAAAGAAACAAATTTAATGTTAGAAATTATCGACCAATATCTCCAATACCCACTTTCTGAAAAATCCTAGAAAATTGTTCTATAAGCGTCTTATAGAGTTTTAATCAAAAAATAAGATTCTCTCTGACGATCAACACGGTTTTCGGAAATCCTTTTCCACTACAAATGCAATATTTACGTTCTTAAACGATGCTACCACTTCCCTTGACCATGCAGAAAATCCTCAGGGTTCTTTCTTGATTAATCCAAAGCATTGGACGTCATCGATCACGAAATTCTCCTTTCAAAATTGCATTCCGTAGTCACTCGTGGACTTCCACATCAATGGCTGATTCCTATTTAAAAGTTAGATATTATCAAGTTGAAATATCTTAAACTAAAAATAAAGTACTTCAGTATTGTCTTTCAGAAACAAAGCCAGTTACTGCGGAGTTCCCCAATGTTCAATTCTCGGTTCTGTACTCTTTTTATTGTATGTGAACGACATGTCATCATCCACATCAGATTGTAAAATGGTTCTCTTTGCTGATTACACTAATTTACTATGTAAACACGTCAACGTTCAATACGTTTTGTCTAACCTCTCGGCTTGGTTCCATGCAAATCGTCTCATTGTAAACACTGACAAAACAGTGTCTATATCATTTCACAATAGTATCAAAAAATCTTTACCCAAGGTTTCTCTTTCTTTAAACGGAACACAATTAAAAACTGTTACGAATACAAAATTCTTAGGTCTCCATATTCAAGACAACCTCAAATGGAATTGTCACGCTGACAATCTTAATTGCCAATTATGCAAATTATGTTACGCATTCCGAATCTTAGTTAATGTAGTCAGTCCACATATTTCCCGTTGCGTACATATTGCAACCTTTTACATTTATTTACATTAAGACATTATCTCCTGGGGCAATTCCGGTTTCGAAATCCAAAATTTCAGAATTCAGAAGAAGATAGTACGAGTAATTTGTAAATCTCTCTCCCGAAACTCTTGTGAACATTTATTGAAGATATTAAATATTTTCACATTTCTCTGCATTTATATTAATGAAACGGTAGTGTCTGCTAAGACCGAATTACTGAAGTGCTACCCATGCCTCATACCAAACTGTCTCGTTCACGAACACATTACTCGCAAGAGAAATAATATTCATCGTCCTAGATTTGTTAACCACACTTTGCCAAAAACGGCCATATCATTCGGGAATCGTTCTATATAATTCCCCCTCTAAAAGTATAAAATAAATTATTAAATTGATTCTCTTCAAATCCTGGAGTAATAGTTACTTACTACACCATACTTCTACAATGTAAAAGAATTAATTGATTTTAATAAAAGTTATATTCGTCTTGTACTTTATCACGCCATTGCTGTTGTACTTTGAAAATAACTTATAACAATTTTAAAACTAATTTATTTCACGCTAGTGTTATGTCTTATAATTTATATAAATTTAGTTTTATATGTACCAACCTAGTGGCGGTTGTGTAGATTAATTCTGCAGCCCCATTCTGACACCTTTTTTTCTCCGTTTTTTTTTCAGATAGAGGCGAATTGAAATAGTCTCTAGGCTCTGGTCTAGGAGAGGCGTCTATTGAAATAATAATTCATTTATTTATTGTTCTTTTAATACTTACGAATTATAAACACCATTTCCCGAAAAATCCATAGTTTGTTAACAATATGTACTTGTGTTAAATACAAATTTGTTGATTTTCCATTGATATTATAACACGTAACTAACATTTTATCTTGTCTAGGAGTTTGCTGAAATTTTCATTCCGCCTCTACCCTAGGGCCCTTGGTCAGAATTGAGGGGATGGTATGCTTCCGGAGAGTAAATTAGTTTATTGTCCTCCACGTGGTCATATGCAGTTTGTACTTCTTTTTTGATAATAAATTTATTTTTTATTTTTTAGTTTATAAAATGTAGCTATTTAGGTATACGAGAAATCCCGAGAAGGTTTATTTCATTTCTCATATCACCGATAAATCAGATCATCATTCTGTAACATGATGGCTCCATAAAACATATACTGGGACACTGGTGGAATACAAGAAGTAGTGTCATGTGACACCACTGTCACAGTCGCAGTTCTCTGTATCTCCTCTAAGGAACTGGATTCTAACATTTTCGCTGCAAAATCCTGTTCTGGAAAGGCCCAGATGCTAACTTTCACCATAGATGTTGAAATTATGTAAGACAGAAATCCCCAGAACTCGTAAATATCTTAGGAATCTCTTCGAGACTCCAACAACTCTTCAGTCTCAGAGGAAAGCTGCCTTTCTGTGGTGTACGTAAGTCATGTATTTCCATGCCTTTTCACAGAACGTTTCATTAATTCTAACGAAGTATATTAGAAAATAATTACAGGGTGTTAAATTTAATAGATACATTGTTTCATAACAGAATATGCGAATTAGTTTTGTATTCCTTGCATTTTATAAAAACTCCCATAATAAATGTTTGATTTGTGTACATGTAATCCTTTCTATAAAACTTCAATCTGCATTAGTTTTATAATTGTCAACAATGGGGACTCCAGATCAAATTATATCATGGACACTGAATTGGAGACTGCTAGTTTCTCTACTCTTTCCTATTTTGCTCCGAAAAAACTGAAACAATTGTTAAATAGAGTTAAAACGTTTATATAAAACGTATACCGAGTAATACCAGTATTAGAGACATTTAAAAACATATTCAATAAATTATCACAAGAAGATTAAATTCTAAATTAATTGAAAAGGGGGTGTCCGGCGGGCGGGCAGCCGGGTGGGCGGGCGCGCGCGATTCATACACGAGTTGAGTGAGCCAACCAATCAGCGGTGTCATTGTACGATAATTAGTTCTAGTCGCGTCCACAAATCACGCGCGGGTAACAAAAATACCGTTTTTATGGGGGTGGGGCTTTAGGGCTCGTCAACATCGAGGTCATTAGAGCCCATACAACAAAAATACCTAATCGAAGCATAAAGTTACATGTAATTTTCCAGACATCTGCAAATCCTACAGGCATTTCTGCCATTAATTTAAGAACTGTAATTATTTTGTGTTGGTGGCTTTGTCATTATAAAATGAAACATATTTAGGTGACCTGTTTCAAATGGCTACTACGAAGAAGCAAACAAAAACGGAAGACGGAAACTGTGAACAATACAATGAACCGAGACTTTCACGTTTATTCAAATTTTAAATGTTCTTCCGACCTGTCTTATTGTCAGGAAAAATTGGCGCGTAACAAGAAATCAAATTTGGAGAGACACTTAAGATCTAAACACGTGTCATTTAGTACTAAATATCTTGTCGGTACAAGGAAGGATGCAATTGAGGAATTTCAGGAGAGTCGAGAATAATGAAGTTCTGAATAGATGCAATCTTCCAACAAATTAATATTGCATGTTTTATGGCTAATCAAGAGATTGCTGAAAGAGGAAATCCATATAGAGATGGCGAATACATAAAATGTTTTTCAAATGCATCCAAAGAGCTATTTCGGGATTTTAAGAATAAAACCGATATTCTTTTTTTTTAATTAAAAAGTTATCATTGCTAAAATAGTTAAAGGTAGAATAGTCAAAATGTCTTCGAACATAACCTACCAACATATCGTAGATCCTCAATTCGTTTCAGCTTTTCAATAGCACTTGACAAGCCTAGTGATATACTCGTATATGATACAACACAAGATTCACGTTTTGTACAACTTATCCCATCTGCAGGTCCTAAAGAAGAACTTTTATGATTATGGCCACTCAAAGGTCAAACACGTAGAGAGGATATGGCGAACGCTGTAATTGAGTGCATTGAAAAACATCATATTGCAATCGATAAAATAGTCTCAATTTCAACAGACAAATGTATGGACAGACAGGGTCGTATGTTGTGTGTATAAAGCATGACCGACGCAAGAAACGGCTTTGTTGCTAGTTTGAAAGAAAAATTAATCACGAGATGTTTAACTACCACTGCGTCATTCATAAAGAAGCGATTTGTGCACAGACATTTCAAGAAGAAGTTTGCGCAGTTATGGAATTGGGGATTAAGATTATCAACTTCATTATAGCTAAAACACTTAATCTTCGTTAATTAAGAGAGATTTTAGTTGAAATGGAGAGTGCGTATGCAAATCTTCTGCTACAGAACAAGGTACGATGGTTATCTAGAGGAAATGTTTAGAAACGTTTCGCTTCCTTATAAAAAGAAATTTAAGCATTTCACTTTGAGAAGGGTGTTTACTATCCGAAACTAACGAACGATCAGTGGATTCAAAAGTTTTATTTCATGATAGACATAGAAATCTGTTAGATTGCGGTGAACCTCACCGCCAGGTAACAGATTAATCATGTTACGTCGAATGAAAATGGGAGACGGGACCGGGATTCGAACCCGGGACCTTGAGCTTTACGCGCTCATGCGCCTACCGACTGCGCCATCCCGTTCGCCT
>NNCF01126784.1:549451-576222 GCA_002313205.1 Laupala kohalensis
ATATATATATATTCAACTGTTGTACGTACTTCGACGTATGTTCAAAAATAAAACTCCATTCTTCAACGTTTCTAATGTACCAAAAATTCATCAAAACTTTCAGCTATTAATTAATAATTATTCTTAGGATTAAGAACACATGTTTTACACTATTTTTTCTTAAAATTACGTGAACAGATTTTTTTAAATTTATACAGTGCTATAGGCCTGTGATTAGACAAGGTAAGATAGAGTTGTAATAACGGTGAGAATTGTCAAGAAAGTCGTATCAAGAAGAATGCATGCAGATGAACCGACGTAGACTCCCGCCGAATCAACATTATATGCTCACGGGTCAGCAACATCCTCTGCTGTAAGTTAGCCTCTTCTTATCTTGTAGA
This sequence comes from Laupala kohalensis, assembly GCA_002313205.1. Taxonomy (NCBI): domain Eukaryota; kingdom Metazoa; phylum Arthropoda; class Insecta; order Orthoptera; family Trigonidiidae; genus Laupala; species Laupala kohalensis. The sequence continues at coordinate 549,832 of NNCF01126784.1, forward strand.
TTAGCTACTTAATCTGTGAGAGCTAATGCTGAAAGCTGAGGTTCAGAAGGACGAAAAGTAATGTCATAGCAGGCGGATGTTAGCTGTGCAAGCTTATGTATTGTCTGTCCGGCTGGCAGCCAATATATTAGCTACCCCAGGTTAGGTTTTTTTCCGTGTACTTCTATCGTCGATATTTCGAAACTAGAGATAAGTTTCAGAGAACATATGTATGATAAAAGTACGATTTTATCGATTCAGTACATCACATATTTGTTCATTTTATATTACAGGTAGAAATAGTAAGAGTAGTGAAAAAAATGAATGGAGAAAGAACCAGAACGTAAATTAAACTAAATTAAAAATAATTTAACTGAGCTCAATAAGAAAATATGGAGGGATCATACATAAAAGCATAGAGGGATATTTACAGTCGTATCACTTAAAAAGTTTCTTCTTCATTCTAGCAATAAGAATGAAAAAAATTTGACTTCAGGATTATATAAATAGAAAAATAAATAAGACATTATTTGAGTCGAAGCATTATTCACATTTCCAAAAACATTTATCAGTTGCGGGCAAAGTAATGATTGAAATACTTGACTGTCTGGGGTACGCCCAACGTGGGCAATTTTCTTCGCCCAACGTTTATTCATCATCCTATTTCCTGACAATAAAGCTGAGAACGATCTCGCGAGAGATTCCAGTTGGCGACAATGTTTGCGTAACGTCGCCCAAAACCCTTTTACGCAACATCCTAACATCAGGCCGCTTTGCGGGGACGATTATCTAAAGCTGACAGAGATAATTAAATTCGTAACAGATTCACCAGGCATACTCAGTAAATTGTGGCATCTTCGTGGTGAATGGACTTCATTGAATAAAGGACGCGTACTTCCGACCACTTCCGTCAGTGACCCGGCCATTAGTAGATTGAACAAGTGCGAGGCTGACACAGCGGCGGCAGATGGTGATATGCCTGGTGCTCTTTTGCTGCTTCGACAGTACGGTAGCACAGCGAGTTCACCAGGCCGTCGCCCAGAGAGTGTTGCGGAGAGCGGAATGGCTGTGGTGCGAGCCTCGTCACCTCTCACCTGCGGCAATCCATCTGGAAGACCGGTAATAACGGAGTGTTACAGCTGTGAGTGCTCCGCGAAGGAATCTGTCCCAGAGAAAACGCTGAGACATGCCACTACTTACTCCGATAATCATCCTCTATTCTCACACGCAGTTCTGAAGAGTACGTGGGAAGTTTTCACAGAAAACATACTTTTATAGCATTTACTGAGAGTAGGCAGAGCATTATGTGAATGTTTAAGAAGCGCAAAGAATTCTGAGTGAGACTGCCGTTGTCAGAACCTGCCAATTTTCCTCTGTGGTATACATTCGAATGATTAGAATCATCGTGATGTATCGGTGAGATTACTTTATGCGAAGCATGGGATTACTTTTATGCTGTGTGTGGTGCAAAAATATTGCATAAGTCTTCTCATACGCTTTCCTTTCTTAAATTATTGTTGGATGCACTTAGGTAGGGGTCACCAAAGTTTTTAAGTTGCTTGACAAACTGAAAGATCTTAGTCTACTTCAACTAACGTCCATTATATGGTTAAAATAAATAAATAATTAAATACGTACTTATGATGGACGAATACTACATATTTTGTGATAAAAAGTACACACATTTCGACTTTATGTTGAAGTCGACATCAGGTGTTACAAATTATGTTATGTTTCTTTTGAGTACGTTTTTAATTATTTTGAAAAATCTTAGTACACAGGTGGGCCAACTACATGTATTTCAAAGAAACTGTTATTTATCTTATTTCATATTTTCTTGGATTAATAGATAGGCTTTTGCAATATTATTAGATTGACATACCCCACTAACATGCTTTCAACGTTTACTAGTGAGTTTAAAAGTTACCAAAAATAATCTTAAAAATATATTTAATATATTGGAAAATAAAAAGAAATTCGCATCATCTTTTGACTTTCCTGTGCAGATGTGATGAGAGTGAAGTTTCTCTTGGCCGGCAATATATGTCCACTTTGGGTCGAACATTGATACCCCTGTCACCAGAACAGATTGAAATGACGATCGGGTAGTGCAGAATACGGCTAGACAAATACCCTTTGATGTTTGGTCCTACCCGTTTACTGTAGCCTGGAGATCCTTGCTCAAAGGTTCATGCCAAGAGGCCAGTTCTTCCATCTAACTGCATTGAGGAAGGGAATATATTGGCTTGCTGGGAACCCGAAAGGTTCCGAAACGAAATTTTTCTGGGATAAGTGAAGGAATATCAGCTGAAAACCTATAAGACAATATTTCCCACCTATTCGTCGCAGTATTCGATTGAACTCAATACCAACGTCCCCGGAGGTTTTCAGTCGGTCATACGTTGCTCAACTTCAATGAGTGGCTTGTGCGTTGGCGTATGTGTATTAGTATTTGTTAAGATATTAGATTCGTATTATGATTCTGACATGTTTTGTTTAATTTTTGACAACTGTGTTTTATTTTATCATACTGACGTCAAACAATGGATGAATATAAAATAATCACCCATATTAAAAAACTTTGCATTAATATCCATATATTCTCTGATTCATTCATTCATCCATCAAAGAATACTACTATTTCTCATGCTTCTCAGCAAATTATCGCTAAAAATGAAATATTTTCTTTGGCAAAATATTATGAATGGTTCAATGGTTAAATTTGTCATCATTTAACATAATTATATTCATATTCTAAACGTACGTAATAACGCATCTCATATTCTTAAAAACCAGTAAGTATTAAGCCCAAAAGAAGTTTTGAAATGATTAGCATCTGTGTTGTCAAATATGGGTGAAGATGAAAGAGAACTGTTGTAAATACGAGATCTGTTGGAAGCTAGTCGACAAGCGCTGCGTTTTGATGGACGTAAACAATCTTTTATTCACTCCGTATCAATATATTTAACATATTAAATTATTTTATAAAAATATTAATAAAATATCATTAGAGATAATTGAATTAGTTATGAATATATTAAACTAATGCATTGATTGAATTCTTGATGAATTTGATGTATTAGTGTAAAATATGTGATACATGAGTAGATCGCATTCTTTTATGGACATTTTTTGTAGTTCATAAAGGTCCGTCTCTAGACGCACGTTTCAATACGCCGTTCTATGAAGAATACTAATAAACAGAATACAATAAATTTGCATACCTCTAACACACAAAATGGTACATTGTTCATACATAAATCGTTAGAATTACCTATTATACATGTACGATGAAACCTCGACTTTTGCACCATTCTTTGTTTAATTCAACAAACATCGCGATGCGACATTCTTTATTTGAAATTCTTGTGTGTTAGGAACGGGCGTCATTTTCATATATATGTGAGTAATAAAAACTGAATTCTCTTCGTGTGATTCAGTTACCTGGACGGTCTTGAACTGAGAGAATTTTGCACCCATTTCCGGCCAATAGAATCGTGTTGTTTTTACGAGGTGCATATTGCAAAGCTCCCTCCTTCACAAATCCTCATCCTTTCATCAAGACGTCATAAAAAGAGAGCTTGATATAATATGACACTAGCGCCTTCACCACAGACGCCTAAGGTAGGTAGAGTTGCCAACAGACAGGTGTTTCACCGGTAGGACAGTAATTGGTGTTGCTATTCTGAATGAAACTAGCGGCAGATACAATCACCTCACCGGTCAAATCAAGCAAAATGTGAAATATTTGTAGAATTTTATTACGAGTCAACACAGTAGAATGAATGAAAAACTTAAATTGCAAATAAATAATTAAATTAGAAAGTAAAATATTGTATTTATAAAAGTTTTTGAGCAATTAACGGGATACCGTTTATATTTTCGTCGACAAGGATTTATTTGATTTTTATGGTGCTAACGTAGATACGGTAGAATTTTTAAACTCTTCTTCAAGTATTTTTCTGGCTTGAATCAAAAGAATCTAAAACAACATTACCAAAGAGAGACGATGTAATATAAATGAGCTACAATCTTGGTCTTCAAATCAACGAGGATCCTCTTCACGAAGAACTATTTATATTTATTTATTTATTTCATGACATATGGCGAGGTTCAGGTCTTGAGATTCTTCCACCTAACCGTGGCTTGGATAATGGAGGTAAGGAAGGATAAATGTTGGATTGCCGGGAATATATGGCACCGAACTGCCAGTTGTCTGGAAAAGGTGAGGAAAACCTCACTTAGTGCCTGTCGAGGACCCATGCTCTACCGCTCGGTGATCGCAGAGGCGAAGACGCTACCACTAGACCGCCACTGTTGGTGTATAATGAAAAAGTGTTCAACCGCGTTTGCTCCCTCAATGAACAACACGACTTTTAAAAATATTTCCATGGATATCGATAATTTATGGTCTGATGAAAGGAACCACTTGAACGTGTCACTTGTCAAAATAGAACTGTAAGGGAAAATCAAAAACTTATTTTCTTTATTGTATTTGTGAAAGGAGAAGAAAATTAATAAGAATAAAAGAATATAATGAAAATATTACACGATGAATTGTCAATAAAATAGTTGAGCAATAACATTTTTCGGGCTATAGTGCCGTGGTCCGTTGGAATTACACCCGAACGTTTCGCCTGCGAAAATGATGAGCAAAGTCGAAGTTCAAACAAATCGATAGAATTATGTTTCATTATCCCGTGATCATTTTAACAGGGAATAAGTACAATCGGAAAGTCCGATTTTTCATTGACAAGTAGTTAAAATCTAAGGATAAGCAAAGTATAAAATTTTCCAAAGTCACCCTTTTGATTTGAGTCCGAGTACGTTTGAATCAGTTTAGAATAAATCATCCTTTACGGCTAACTGGTCCCGACTAGAGTTGAACGGGCGCCCTCAGAACAAGAGGCAGACGAATGAACAAACATGCTGAGGCATCGACCTCTCTCTTTGCATCATTCACACCATAAAATACATAGAAAGCGCAGTTCTGGTTCAGAAGACATTGAAAATTGTGAGGAAAATAGAACTGGTGCAACATAGTACTCCAAAATCTTATTATTTTTTTCCAAAACCTGAAGTGTCGAGAACTGATTCATTTACCGTGTAGCTGAAAAACAATAACCTAGTTAAAAAAATTACTTATTTAAAAATGTTCAATCGCAGACAGACATATCTTTTTGGAATATGTGCTGTGAGAACTGATACAATAAAAATGATTGGTCGCAGGTCCACCATTGTTTGCGTCTCATCGGTCAGCTTAAAGTGTACAGGTTATAGTGTCACATTTAAATCAGTACTTCAGGAAAATGTTCGCATATTAAAGGTTGATGATTTATTTTTTATTTACATGGGGAAATTACATTTACATTATTGGGTTGATTTATTTATTTACATGGGGAATCTTTATTTGAAGAGTCAGACAGTGGTCAAGACTTTTCTTATAATCTGTAATGTAATAATTATATTTTTGGAGAGTTTAGAATTATTGTGCTTTGATAATGTTTCCGTGACCAGTGCAACGATTCTTTACTAAATCATTGAAAGGAGATACCTAATATAAAAGATGTGTGGTTTACCACGTTTCGCATTATTCATACCACATTCAAAGTACGTAGATTATCAAATTTGAATAACAAAAGTAATTTTGTTTCAAGGCCAATGCAAATAGAAAAGCGTGACTCAAAGCACTCACATTTACTATGCGGAACAGAGGGGGGGAACTAGTGGAAGAAAAAAAATTGCCGAAAACGTTGAATCATAAGATAAACTTCAAAATGAAAACTGAGATTCCTCTGGAAAACGTTCATAAGAATAAGAAGAAAAGAATACGAAAGATTGTGGAATTTAGATGTATAACAAAAAATTACTGAAGAGAAAATTTATGGTGAACGAAACAGGTGAAGACTGTAAGTGCAAAAATAAATATTTTGAGAGCATAGTGGATGATATGACAGAAGTCTACGAGTTTTGTTTCTTTTTATACAGTTTAAGAATTATTATTTTACATTGAAATAAAAATATTTTGATTTAACGAGTTATTTTGCTTTTCAACCCTATAGATAAGCGATGATAAGACAAGCAAAAGTTCTTACGCAACTCATTTTGACTGCAAAAAATGAGAAATCACAAAATATGACAAAAACGAAAAATATTGATAATTTCCTTCTAAATCTTCTTGATATGGTTATGTGCATACAGTATACAAATTTTCAGAGCTGAAATGTTGTTTGTGATATCAGAATATAAAAAAAACTCTAATTTTCCATCATTAACTGTCGTGTTGGACACCATTGTTTTGCTCACAGTCCTTCACATAAAGGTTAATGAAAAACTAGTATATTCACAAATAAAAAACAATATTTCGCATAAAATTAACAGAATATACTTTCATCACTTGGAGTAAGAAAATAATGGAAAGAAGAAAAGGTTTAGTATTACGGTCATAAGGAGTATTTACGTTAACATTGATACAATGCTCTTGAATCTTCGTCCTTGAAAGACTATTGCCATTGTTTTTACAAAAAATTTTCAACAATCCTTAAGATGAAGCTGTAAAGTTCTATGCAAAGTTAATCTAACGAGACGTATTCTTTTCGACACGAAATTCGCTCTCGAAAAGACAAATGAAATTGGTTACCCACAAATTTTTGACTACGCAAGGAAATATAACACGAATGCCAGTCACTCGACCATACACAGCGTCCTGCGACTTTCTCCGTTGACCGTGAAAACTTTACCGGCGCTGCAAGTCCCCTACGTCATTCAGCACTGGTATTTCCCTTGAGATTACAACAGTATAAGACACAGTAGAAGGTTCATTTAACTTGATCAATTTTACGGTCAAATTATTCGTATACCTATTACGTAATTTGATGTTTCAGAATTTACGAAATATGAAGTTCTTGTACACAAATTACTATATAATTGATACAAAATATAATAAATTGGTTAAAATAAAGATATAAAATAGCACAGCCTAAATAAATAATCTTTCTCAAAATGTAGACAACTACATCACTAATTCGTCAATACTCTTCGACAATAAGTCTAATTCTTAATTCTTAAATCTTTGTCCAATAGGAGGAGCTTTGAACGGTTTCATTAATACGAAGAGAAAACCCTTTACTCGTTATTGAAAAAAAAACAATAGACCATCAAATTCAGTTAAAAAATACTGTTGAATTATAGAACCTTTGTATCATCATACAGTACTTATCTAAGATGTCATTCACTTATGGATTAAAAAGAGAGATTTTACACAAATAATGAAAATGATTCATTGTTATCCATTTTGACGAGTTAACTAACAACATCCAAGTTATCATCCTCTCGTGTGTGGTCTAAGGCATCCACACCAATTTGTTTTTATTTCTTTGTTAAATATTTATATTTTTCATAGCTTTTTAGATAAATCACATTTTGAACAAGCCAGCTTTCAAAATTATGATACGGGTTCAAGATTTATCAAACTTAAGAGGAAAACGAGTTTTGTTCTCAGTCTGTTGCCTCACTCTGCGTGTAACCCCTACTCACAGCGTTCGGTGAGAGACCTAAGATTTCCTAATTGAAAAAGTACTTTAATATGAATGTATTATTTTTAGTCATATACTATGTAGTAATTCATACCTTCAGAAAAAGGTTCCTAACAAAGCTTCCTTTGAGTCTTTGATCAAATTAGGGTTTTGAGTACCACTCTTACCAGAATTCAAGGAATCTGAGATTGAAATGATTATCATTTCATCGTAGCATTAGTTGGATAAATCAGCCATAATACTAAATGCGCCCAGAAGTACGCCGTCAGGACTCTTAATCTTAATTTAACATGTAATACCTTTCTTTCCGCATCTAAATTACAGGTCTTAACAAAAGCAAATTATTATTAAGTGAATTGCAGGTCTTAACAAAAGCAAAAGTGAAATTATTCTGTTCGTTTTGTACTTCATATCCTAACATAATTAAGAAATTGATTGCACTGTGAGGATTTCATACATCCTTCTCACTGAGAGAAATGAGAAGACAACATACAGCAATGTTGTATTCACATAAGAAATAATTATGACGAAAATGTAAAAGACGTGAAGTTTAAAAAATATGTATTTTTGATGCAGACTTGAAAGTAATCTCGACGATATGTTGGAGCAAGCGATCATTTTCCAGCTACAAGTTGCTTTATTACCGTATAAAATCTAGTTATTTGTTGTATATTCCATATGAGATTCCATAATTTGAGTTTTCAACAGTTTTCTTGCATAGAGCCTCACTTTTAAACAAAGTATAAAAAACAGCGAAGCGAGCACAAAACGAGCAACGCGCTCATGAGCAAAGAGACGGTGCCAGGCGAGGAGATGGGAGCAAAGGCGGGAAGCTGTGCAGCGGCCACAAGCAACGAACGAGAGGAAGCAACGGTCGCCAAGTATCGCGGAGTCACGGCGGAGCGGAGACTAACGAGAGAAGGGATGAGGAGGTGTGACGAAGCATGCGCGGGGAGAGGAGCACGGTGGCTGCGCAGTGTTAGGAGCGAGCGCCAGGCCGAAAGGCGACGAGTCGCGGTCGCTGGGCCGTGGCAGCCTGCTTGCCTCCCAGAGGACTTCACTCCGATTTGCATGCCGTCACCTTCCTCAAGCAATGCGTCGACCCACAGCTCCAGACAATGCACCCGAAATATAGCTCTCACTATTTCAACGAGAGCAAGCCACATCAGTCTCAGACACAAAAGCACTTCACGCTACACTGGGTAAACATAGGATATTCTCAGAGTTTTTTGCACTCTCCTTATAATCTTCATCAGACGGAGTCTCCTCCTGCACAAGGAGTATCTACTTAAGAAGTAGGGGTGGAATGCGAAACACACTCATTTTGTATATAAACTTAGTTCAAGCATTGTTTTCTGAATTTATTTCATATCTCAATGTGTTAAAATTTAACTAAGTTCTCACAGTCTTTGAATTATACCACTTTGGGGATCTCATGAAGAAATGATATAGGCAACTACTCAAGATAACATATTGTTCATGGATAACAAAATATTGAGGCGAATTGGCTATTTATTGCACATTTAATTCATAATATAACATTTATGTTCCAGAAATATGCGAGTTCTAGACCAGCATTAAATTGTCGAATCAAAGAAGCCAAATTTATTATGAGTTGTCCTTGCTGGACTCCTGTTATTTTGTCCTACTACTTATTTATATGTCCTACTTGGATTTATGCTATTTTCATGAATCCTCTGTGCCTATGATAAAATCATAGTGAAATTATTGAGTAGGTAATGATGTATGGGGGAGGATCTACGAGTGAGTTATTTATAATGTGTATTTTTGGGGTACTGGTGAACAATAATATTGTCGAGAAAGAATTTCTTATGCCGATCTCAAGTTTTATATCAAGAGTGGTGTTGACTCTCTTATTTATGCAGGCAAATTTTTATTATCATGTACTTTGGGGTCTGAAATGTAATTATTTTCTTATCATATTTGAGCTATTTCTCTATGGTTAGACCAACCCAACAATCTACATTAGTTCAGCAATGTTCATGAAAGATAATACCTCTTCTCTTTCATTTCTTAGTTTTTTTGGTTTAAACAATTTCTAAACTATTAATGACAATCGTCCATAAATACTGTGATATACTGCTGCGTGTTTCGAGTTCTAAGTCCTTGAGTTTCATATCTGCGATATGGACTATTTTGAATCCTACTGATTGAATTTCTCCCTTTTATTTGCTCAGATTGAAGTTTTGATACGTGTTTGGTTTATAATACTCGAAATAAATGTTATTATCGGTTTCTACAATGTGTTAATATTGACGACCTAATTTTTAGGCTTTTGATAACTTCGGGTAATGTCGGTTGAAAATTGTACGTTGCGCTATCATGCAAGTTATGAATCTTGAATATTGTGGTGGGTTGTGTTTCGAAACTTTATGGACATTCCTTGCTGAAATGAACAGATGAAATGAATCTCATTAACCTGCTTGGGCAAGTCTTACACATTATCAGAGTATTAAAACGCATGCTTCCTTTGCATGTGACGCTTAAGAGTTACATATCTAGTTCTCTTGAAAAGCAATTGTTGTACATATGTGGAAGAATATCTTGGAAACGGCTCTAAGAATTTTCACCAAAATTGGTATATAAATAGGATTTTTACCCCAGGAATCCAATGGGCTAGGTACCGATTTGGTGAAAATTCGCGTTTTCCGGAAATCCGTACACCAAAAGCATATACGGATGCCACCGGCGACAGCACTGCAGTGTTCGACGAACAAACAACCGGCAGCATGCGCATTCGAGACCTTCACATGCCCCTACCTCAAACATAGCATGGGCGTAGTTGAATTTGTCGGCAAATTATAGACGAATAGCAAGTCAGCGAATAGCTGAAGTAAATATATAACAAAGAAGTCGGCGTTTGGAAAATTTATGACTGCGTGCAATCGAAACACGAGGCTAAGAAAGTGATGAACGAAGGCAACAACGCTTGGAAGAAAGGAGATGTCGTTTTGCTAGACGTGAGAGAGTTTTATTAGCAAAACTACTTATTACCTTCTTATAAAATAGCTGTAGGTTCTGATGTTACTTATAGTAGCTTAGTTAATTTTAACGTGTGTGTAATACTTGCTTTGTTAATAATGCAAATAATTTAATTTGTTGTGTGAGTTCCGTGGTCTAAAGATAATGTGCATGATTCTCAGTCGGAAGATCCGGGTATCGAATCCCCGGATGTGCGGATTTTTAAAAATTCATTTTCGTCGATGATATAAGTCTATTTATAATTCATCCTCTTTCTAATATTTTTACTATCAATAAATACCTAATGAATAACTGAAATGCGAATAAAACCGCTAAGTTTGCTGCTTAACTGACCACCTGCTGCGTCATGGAAAAAGCCTTCCACGACATATTTTTATTAAGATTCCGAAAACTCAGATTCGCCTCCAACAGCACACCGAGCTGATTCAACCGGCGTTTTTCGAGACATCTAACTTAAATTTTTTTCCTTAATTGAAAATTAAAAAAAAAAAAACAATAAAAATGTTAAACACACGAGGAAAGTAGAATCAGGCAGATCATGTTGATAAAAATAAATGAAAATATAATTTTCTCGGCGGGAAATGGAACCCGGACCTCACACGTACATATTCGAGAAGTTGAGACAATTTAAGGCTAATGGTTATTTTCTATTTACTCTCTGTGTGTGCTCTACCGGGTAAATACAGTGTGTCATTTCCATAAAATTAGGAATCACTCCTTAAACCCGAACACACACACACACACAAAATCATATGGGCAACGTAAACTGCGCAGTTACCAAATTAGCAAAATAGTTACGTATGGAATTATCATTAGTTATATTAATGGCTACACAGCAATGTAACTGAGTAAGTAAACCATGGGTTGAATCCTTTTACGTAAAAATTTTTTTAATTCATTTTGTCAAGATCACGATATGCGTGGTCATACATCGGTACTATAGTTAAAAATTTTACGATTGATTGAAAATCATATGACCATTTTGTGAGTCTTCCGAGCGAAACTCGGTCACCCTAGAAGTTTGCACCAACTAGAGTTTGAGAAGATCAAAGGGTGGGAATGTTTTTGAGCAGTTCAAAAATATATTTCCGCCTTTCTCTACTAGATAGCATCACCTCAGTAATATGACAGCATAAAGGAGTGTTTATACCCGTGGGTTGATGTCTGGTCCTACCCACATGTAGTAGAAGCTAATGCATTCTAAAGGGAAATACAGTGGTTGTCTTTTTGGTTTGCAAATAGATGAAAAATGCTGTTTCGTGATGGAATAAGTTTTGAAGATTTCTACAGTATTAAATTTATTGAAATTTTAGGCCCTGTTCATAATCAATTCGAAATGCATTGTATTTATTGTATATTGTGAATATTACGAGTATGTTCAATAGTAAGTAAGATTCCTTCCTGTGTAAAAAAGGGTGTTCAGCATCGACAATGAAGCAACTTTTAATATCCAATCATAGCTTCTTACTTCAAGAATCAGTTTATATATTTTACTGAGAACATTATTAATTTCTTTGATTCATTTTTAGCAGAGTGATCTGGTTGTGGAGTGCTGTAAAAAGTGGTTTCTTTTATCAGTGTATTAACAGTTGTGTTGTTCTCGTGCTGTGGCAGATATGTTGAGTTGCGGCGAAATAGCGGAACTGGGGTGTCGAGCGACTAAGTGATGTTAAGGTCAGCAGTAGGTAAGACCCGAGGCGAGTGCGATGAAGCAGTCTCCCTTGATACGGCAAGCATTTGAAATCATCCCTCAAGGTCAAAGGTGAGAGAGTTTGTGTCTCGGGACCGGTCATGTATACAGAGCAGATTTACAAAATGGACAGCAAAAGCAAATACGTTTTAAGCAAGGTTATATGACATGTTATTACATGTTGCCGATAAAACATTCATGAAGCTAATAAGAATCATGAAGATGCACAAAAATTGACTGAAAATATATTTTAGATAAATATTTTTAAGAACGTAAAACACCTCCGCTTTAATTGAATAGTTTCTGTGTTTCAGCTATATATGTATATATAGTGACCGTACTTTTGAGCCCTGGTTCTTATATACACCCGTCTTGAGTTCGTATTTATTACTAGCTCACACACGGAGATCACGGCCGTGTGCGGCAGAAATACTCTGATTTTAATTGGCGAGCGTAGCAACATCAAACAATACCCTAACCTTTCTACAATGTGCTCTAATACCACAAAGAAAGAAAATTCGTGATGAAACAAAGTAACACAATATTTATTTCAATGAAAACAGAGAAAATAATACATTTATAAAATAAATTCTTAACCAAATTATAAAAATATTATCTTATTTTCTTGAACTGATTCTAAACTATAACAACAGAATCCTCAAAAAGAAATTATGACAAGTAAATGTTCTGTTTTTGATTCAGTTAACTTTCTTGGATCATGATATTGAGAACTTGGACCTCGCTTATTGTAAAAGCGAGAAATATACTCATAGCATTTCACAGTTTACACAAAAACTATATCGCTGAAAGGCAGGAGACTCGTCTCGCCAGGAGTACGTGCATGGCTTTGAAGAAATTCTCTATCCTCTGCAGTCGATTTCCATAAAAGTCAAAACAGTGAAGAGTACGTCATCCGCGCATGCGCATCGTCGATTCAGTTTCTCTTGCGGATAAATATGACTAACATTTAAATATGAAAATTTAAAATGTTTCAAAGATAATAAAATAAAATTCGTCAGTCAGAATAGTCACGTTTATGTACTGTACGTAGCACCAACTCGATGAGAAGTGAGTAATACTTCAGATACGCGGTAGTAACAAAAAGAAGGATCTCTGTTATTATCCCGTCTTTCACCGAAACGAGTGCGGATGTGAAACAAAATATAATAATACTCAACTAAAGGACGCTAACATAATTTCTATTATGAAAAAGTGACGCTAAATTGTACCGGTCTGATGAGTTACGTTTGTTTGCGAGTGCGACAATACGCATGTTGTTAATGACCTTGTCGATTACTTTACCTTCACAACATCAATCGGAAGAAACAGCCCGTCATCTGAAGACTATATTCAAGGAGAACTCAAGGTAACTTACTACACTGGGAACGAGATCTCGCATGCCACCTTCGTCATCAGAAACACTTACGGCGAGAACCTCCCTTTTTTTGCAAGCAAAACCGTCATCGACAAAGAGCTTACATCATTCAAATACGACGTAGTAAATAATTGTTCTCAAGCTGAAAACGACACGCGTCAAGCGAATTGTACATATTTTAGAGGGGTAATAATTCGAATAGTGTGAATGTGTGATGTGTTACGTGACAAATGTCTGATTATATCATTGTTATTGAATTTTATTGTGTGTTTTGTTGTTTTGTTTCCATGAATACATGTAAATTGACAAGTTCTAAGTTCTTGTATTCCGTTAGAAGGGAATCTAGACTTGTGGGAGCCCAAGAGGTTGTGATTTTCGACGTATCCATGACCATGATGCATGTTAAAAAGAACCCAGTGAATAATTTAACCGTGCGTTAACATTACAATATATTGAAATATCGATATCGATTACAATATCGAAAGGTTACCAAATATTGATATACTGACAAGTGTGACTTTCTTAACTGTGGAGTCCAGTTTGTGAACTGAATATGCACGGCAACAACGCGCGCGACTGGAATGCACAGCTGGTTTCTTATTGAAAATGTAGTTTTATTAATCACATGCTTCGTCAATACTATTAAACGTTCAATTATAATGTGATCTTGACATTTCTGTGATTCTGAGTGAATAAATTTTATTCCTAAATAATGTTTCTAGTCGTTTTTAGCATTTCCTCGAAAGAAAAAAAAAGTTAATTTGACGTATCAGCAAAAACGAAATAGCACGTTTTTTCAAACATTTGAGGTTAAAAAGAATTATTCATCCATAAAATTTTCACTTGTATATATGCAAAAGAAAATGACAAATCCAATGGTGTCCAAACGATTTTTTTCTACAGTTTTTGTTGTACTCTCCGTAGCTATTAGAAGTCAGGGTTTTATTATAAAAAAATTCTATGGTAGCGACGTAAGTGGGGAGGAAGGAAGAGCCAATGGAAACATTTGTATTCGCAGAGAACGGCTGCCTACACTACGGCACCTTCACTGCTAATGTACGTTCGCGATTCGTCAAAAAATATTCTTCAAACTCTAGCGTGAGAGTATCATTTCTCATCCTTCTCTCCCACACTATGATTAGGTCTTATAAAAGTTGACCTAGAAAATGAGCGTAGCTTAAATGTTAAGCGATGGAGAAAGGAGAGAGGCGAGGGCTGCGAAAAGACGAAATGTATCACTTAGTATTTGAGGTTTGTTTTGGAAGGTCTGAATCATCGGTGTATGCAAGATAAAACACAATAGTTTCTTAGTGGCGTTCATTTAGTGCGCAGTCGCATCACTTAACGGACGTTGTCATGATGGGAATATAACGTACTAGCTGAGTACCCGCAGCTTTGCTCGCGTAAATTCTGTATTATGCTTCCAATTTTTTTAATCATATCCTCGTTGGCATTCACTGAGAATTATATTAGTATTGGTGTATACCCTCAATCTCTTATTTTCACTGATGTAATTAAAGAAAATTTTTAGAAAACACCAATTTCCCTTTTCACACCCTCAGGGGTGAAGTTTTGTAAAATCCTTTCTTAGCGGACATTTTTGATAATTTTTTGTGTCACGCTCTTTCCAACCATCATCTCTAGGGACGTCGTGCACCTCATGTGGTATGAAGGGTACATAATGCTATTGGAAATACGAGTAATCATCTCGGAATATACAATAACCATGGATTCGACCTTAATATCGGTCTTTCAATATTCAATATTAGATTTCAATATTAGTCTTCAATTATTTTTATCCATAAACCCATTTCCACCCCCACCCCACCCCAAGGGGTTCTAGTGGTGTGTTTGTTTCATGAGGGCTGAGTTCAGACTTAAACGATATCGAGATATCACTATCAACTCAGCGACGCTGAAAATTATGGACTCGTCACAGGTATGTCATGTTCGATATTTTTTCATAGCATCGTGTTCCCTAAGGGTGCTGGAGTTTATTCGGGTTGATTGTGGACTTTGACGTCTTCGAGAATGTCACTACTAATTTCAACGACCCCGAAAACTACAATCTCAATACTAATATTGGCCACTTTCGATTTCTTTTACATTTCACTCCTTCTCATCCCCAACACAAAGGGGTCACTTAACTTCAGCGCTCCAAAAAATGATTTATTCAACACCAATATCGGTTGTTGTTTTGTTTATCTGTCTTCCGTTCCCACGCCTACCACAGTAATGAGAGAGGGATATATTATCTGCAATATGGATAGATTCTTAAATTAGAAAGTATCTGGGATGTCCTAATCCATCCCAACTCCACTGAGAACTATGGTTTCGAATCTAATATCGGATTTGCCCATTATTTTTCATGTCATCCCCTGCTCACCNTGAGAACTATGGTTTCGAATCTAATATCGGATTTGCCCATTATTTTTCATGTCATCCCCTGCTCACCCCCTCCGTAGAGATGCACGAGATGCCTGATCCCCACAGTGCTTGTTTTCATATGGTCAGTCAAGTGTGTATCAACTTTGGTTGAAATTGCTCCAAGCACTCTAGAGTTACGGTGGAATACATACATAAAATATTCCAACACCTATTTCACCCCTTTAGGAATGAATTTTCGTAAAATCTTTTCTTAGCGGATGTCTACTCTCTAAAAGAAACCTACCTGCCAAATTTCGAGTTTGTAGACTTTGTATGTATGTATGAATGTATGTATGTATATCCCTCCCAGAGGACACCACCTTGGCCCAATGAATAAATCATTAAATGTGGTTAAAAATAAAGGACTGCCTCTGATTAACAAATCTGAACAGCTAGAAAGAGATGGAAAGAGCATTTTCAAGAAGTATTGAACCAAGACAATCCCGTTCAACCTACTATCCCTGCTTTTCCTGCCAAACTAACCGAAAATGTTACTGATGAGGCTCCAAGCGAAGAAGAAATCACCAAAGCAGTCCAGTTTCTCAGGAATCATAAAAGTGCTGGTGATGATGAGATTGTTGCTGAGATGATTAAAGCAGGAGGGCCCTCATCTACAAAACTTTTACACAGATTGCTGAAAGAGGTATGGGAGAGAAAGGAAGTACCACATGATTGGAGAAACGCCACAGTCATACCTATTCACAAAAAGGGTGATAAGGCAAGCTGTACAAATTATAGAGGCATATCACTTCTTTCAGTGCCAGGAAAGATTTTGTCAAGGATTCTATACAACCGTCTAGTGTCATTGGCAGATAAAGTACTCCGTGACGGACAATCTGGTTTTAGAAAAGAACGAACTACAATAGACATAATTTTCTGAACAAGACAACTCGTTAAAAAGACCATAGAGCAGAATACCACCCTATGCATTGCCTTTATCGACATTTCAAAGGCATTTGAGTCTGTAAATCGAGACCTCCTTTACAAAGTGCTAGAACAAATGAAATGTCCCCTAACAACTCTATCAGTCCTTAAAAGTCTACATGATCAGACCAGTGCAAAAGTCAGGGTGGATGGAGACTTCTCAGATCCATTCCTAGTCACAACTGGCGTTAAACAAGGCTGTGTTCTGGCACCACTTCTCTTTCTTCTGTATATTCACACCATAATGCACAATACAATGACCCGAACAAACATCGGTATAAACATCTGCCATCGAAGTGATTCAAATCTATTCTGCAAGCGAAATCTCAAAACCAAAACCAAAGTAAGTCACAGCAAAACTCAAGAATTGATGTTTGCGGATGATTGTGCCCTCATTGCAAGCATAGCTGAAGATCTACAAATACTTCTAAATACATTCGTAAAAGCAGCAAATGAATTTGGATTAAAAGTGAATATACAGAATTCAGAGATAATGTTTGTAAATTGTCAACCTCAAAATATATATGTGGGTGAAAAGTCACTAAAAGTAGTCGATAATTTCAAGTACCTAGGAAGTTACATCAACAATAGGGGAAATATGAAAAAAGAAATAGAGAATAGAATAAATGCAGCGAGTACAGCATTTGGAAAGCTGTATCTCAGAGTTTGGAAGTCACATATTCTGAGTTGAACAACAAAATTATCCATCTATGAGACGGTAGTTATCAGTACTCTTCTCTACTCAGCAGAATGTTGGACTACATTAAAAGAACACCTCAACAAACTGAGCAGCTTCCATATGCGTTGCTTCCTAACCATACTCCATATCATTTGGAGAGAATATATTTCCAATGAGATTATGCTAGAGCGAGCGAACATATTGAATATTGAAGACCTTGTTCAAAACAGGCGCCTCCGCTGGCTAGGACATATCAGTAGGATGCAGGAGGATCGCCTGCCGCATAAAATAGCGTTCTGCGAACTTAAAACNCAAACTGGACAAACAGCTCGTTGTAAGCCTAAACGAAGATGGACTGACGCTGTGAAGCAAGATTTGAAACAGTTGGGTATTAGTACAACTACTTGGAGAGAAACTGCTGCAAACAGGGAAAAATGGAGAAGTGCTGTGAAAGGACTAATACAAAGCAACCACAACAGAAAAGTAGAAGAGGCCAAAACCAACAGAGTAGAGAAACACAATATTGAAGAGAACTTTGAATGGAGCTGTCCACTCTGCTCCTTCAAAAGACAGGGAAGACAAGGAAGGCAATACGTAATGTCTCACATAACTCAAAAACATTCTATAACAGAAACTGTGAACACTTTAGATGATCCATTGACATGCAGACATTGCCAACAAACAACAAGGAGTAAAGCCGGGATGACAAGCCATCTTCGCCATAAACACCCAGATATCCCACAAGACAACAGCNAGGAAACCTATCAAGACCCCACTCCTGCCAGCTTCCTGTGATAATATCACACCCACGCAAGATACGCTTTCTTCAGCATCTCTACCAAACCCAACACCTCCATCTCCACCAGACTCAACACTCCCCGACATTTTGACTTGCCCTGCCTGCAGCCGCAAATGTAAAAACAAGGCCGGATTGAAGGCACATATGAGAAACAAGGAATGCAGAAAACAACTGGAGAGTGGCATCATCGGACACGATGGACGCCGATAATCATGTATGTATGTATGTACGTATGTATGTATGTATATTAATGTGAGACTGATTCTACGCGAGACGAGTGTGGAAACACGTGAACATTTCGCGTACGTGACTCGTGTGCAACAGCACTTATGGCGGAGAGACGCTAATACTCTGTCACCGGTACAAGCTATGAATCCGGCGTGCGTGGGATCGGATCCAGGCTGCACGTGTGTGGCATTCTTTGAGTTACGCGGTGAACGTCTGGAGGCGAGCAAGGGTGGAATCAGCAACCCTCCGACTCCAGGGACAGGCTACTGGTTGATTTCCCATCAGCGAGTCAAGGTAGGAAACAACAACGCATGCATAAGTGACGTGTGCCGTTCAAGTCATGGAAAGTGGTGATGAACTTGAAACCTCGCCTTTCTGGGCTGAAATAACCAAGAGTTCCGGTGATCATGATGAGTTTTTTTATTATTTGCGATATGACTTCGACTGCGTCTGATTTACAGCAGACTACTGGCAATCACGAGAGCAATATAATGTAAGTCTCCGTGGGATGTGATCGCGACAATTAAACTTTTAATTGACGCTGGTAGTGTATAAATATTAGTGGTAGTAGATTTGGCCACAATGCCAACTGTTCCACTTTTGTGTTTCTATTTTGAGTGGGTGGGAAGCCCATTACCCCATGGGGGATGGTTATAATTATTTATTTTAGTTTTAATCAATATCAGTTTTAATTAGAGACAAATGATCGGTGATAATGATGTTTTGTATTAGAAAATATTGGGGTGTCGAGGGAAAAGTAAATCTGGCAGCAAGGAAGTAAAAATTATTATACAGAGCGTTATGCTAATGAGTGATAATTATAGTAATTTTTTGGACAAATGTTTACATGTGTTAATTCGTGACTTCCGCGAACTCACCTCTTTGAGGTCCATTGAGCCAATGAAGTACAAAATAGAGAATTTTCTGCAGAAACCGTGAACACGAGTGCCGCCGAAGAAGGCGAAAGTGAACAGTAGGTATCATCGATACAACCAAATTCCATTTTATTACTATTTAGTGCCCAACTTGGCGCTCCACCTTATTACTACATAGTTTAAATTACTACATAGTTTAAATTACTACATAGTTTAAAGTACTACATCCAGCAAATTACTACATAGTTTAAACGCGGCATAATAACGTATGAGGAGAAGTAACAGAATAAATTATTGAAAGATTCTAATACATATGACTTCGACCGAATTTGTCTTGGTCGCATGTGAATTTTGGTTGACATCGGTTCCAGCGATAGATTGACTTGTCAGCATGAGGGCGCGCGATCTACCAACCGATTTGAATCAAAATACGGTCACAATATAAGGGTAAAAATTCATGGGAGACAGGAGAGAAAGAATGAACCATGAGAGAGTTCTTGGGTGACTCAGTTTACAGACAGGGTAGTTAATTTGTTTTTCATTTTATTTCTTTGCGTATTGTACATAGGTAGATGTAAATAACAAATTAGATCAGTAAACAAAAGTGATACTGGAAAAAAATTGATAAAAATATTTGATGTGAGTTCTGCTGAATAAGATTAGCAATTAATTAAGATTTTCTTGGAATTGACAGTAGTATACGGAGGAGCGCAAAAGAAAGGTAGGGTGTACGGTGCAACACCACCGGGTGCCGCGTTGGAGGAGGGACCCCACAAGCAAGACTTTGACTCTTGTCCCGCATCGGCACTCGGCTACCGTGTGAAGCTGCCACGTACCGCATCCTGTGTACTCCAGTCTTTAGGAACATATTTTCAGGCACAATGGAAACAACAAATGAAATTTTAGGTTACTTGTCGTATACCGTGAACACACGTTCTTTAGATCTCTGTTGTCTTCTTTTTCCGTTGAACCTTCTTGTTCATATTGCCTCAGATAGACGGGGTAGGGGTCGCTCTAATTACAGACCTTGTACGCACAATAATAGTTTCCAAAAGTTCTACAATATTTTAATTTAGAACGTTCGGCATTTTACCGTTTTTTTATATCATTGTCTATCTTCACATTCAATCAATTACCCTCACCGCAGATAAAGGATCTCTTTTGCAATTACATATAGTATTCTTTCGAATTCTTTTTCAATTTTAAAATTCTGAAGAATTTGTGATCTTTATTTCAATGCATTGTTTGATACATTCCCCAGAAAACGTTGAATTTAGTATAAACTGAGACATTTCTTCACTTGTGTATTGCAAGATAATATTTATTGACCTGTCTTTTCCAATATTTTCCGTAATTACCATATTTCCGAAGATTAGTTACTTTCTCTGGTGATAAAATATTTGTTAGTACATTTCATTATTTTGGAAGTATACATTTAATTCTCTGCTTTTCATGCAAGGAATCTACTGTAATATGTAACGGATTCTATGTCAACCGCAACAGGCGAATGGATAAGATTAATTTTGTCTGCAAAATATTTTTCACAATCTGAAGAAGAAACAAGGTGAACCAGGCTAGTCACAGCGTCGTAGAGGTGCAATTAACTGAAGATTTAGAAATGAAAAGGATTATAAATATCCTGTGTCAGTGGTGCAGTTACGATTTCTACGTTTTCAAACGTTTCTCTATGAAGTTCGATGTGAGGGAACCCCAAAGTATTCTCTAAAGAGAAGTTTTCATTTTTACCTTTCCGTGCTTGGTAACCCTCATAGAACCAGGGAAAGGAAATTTCACGAAAATCAATTTGCCAGTTCAAAAGCTGAATTCTTTAGGTCGAAACAATTTCAAATATGTCGAAGACACGAAACTAGCTCTTCCACTATTCACCCATCATTGAACTCCAGTATTGTATTATACATACAAATAATGTCAAAATATTACATCCAACCATTTGGAAAAAGAATAACATTTTAAAAAAAGTGATTTGATGGACCTGGAAAGTCTCGCTGAAATGCTAAAACACAGGAGGAGGGAGGTGGACCGCTTCCGCAGAGATTTGAACCCAAGTGAACCTCTCTAGAATATTGAGTAGACATCGTTTTCTGTTTAAAATAACCACAATGGATTTTTGCTGTTTTGGCAAACTCGGGACTCCTTTGGTTAAAACGATTTCACCGTGAGAATCCATATTGAGGATAATGGGAATCCATATTGATAATTCTCCCACCAGCCTATAACCTCCATTAACCGCTGTTTTATACTTCGTTTCGTTTTAAGATTCCAGCTTTTGAGTTTTTAAGATGTCTTTGACATTATGACATTTCATCGCAAATTTCGAAAACTTATGACGGCGAGGATCGTCACTGGTATGACAAGGTCTCCGCCGCTGCCTCTGGATCGATGGTATTTGTTGTAAATATTGCTCTCTTGAGTTGGATATCTGTTTGTGTTGTAAATTGAATTTCTCTTTTATCGTGAATTTCCCTTTTATCCCATTATTCGCTGTGTCCATTGCGTTACTTCCATTTCATCCACTGTTTCTCTTCTCATTTTTCACTATATTTATAAGATGCATAGTCTAGAATCCCTCAACTTCGTTTCTTTGATTGATTTGCCGATCCCGTGTGGACACACTTATCATTCCTCATTCGAGTATTAACCATACAGATCTCTTAGTAAGATTTCTGACTCAAATTCTGAGAAAACTGATTAATAGTACAGAGACGTTACACCTAAACGACATGAAATGCAAAATGCTAAACGATCGGCATTTAGTTAATGAAAGATGCACCATTTATTTTTTAATCTTACACGTACTGTAATGAGTGGTATAGGTTTACATATATCATTAGTTCACAATTTTTCTGCCACATATCTGATTTACATAACGATCATGATGAGTGAATGTTATGGTATTAGTGGGATTGGATGATTAATCACAAAAGCACTTTTACAAACATCTACATCATACGCAGAAATTGAGCACACCATCTCTTGCGTCCCTTACCATATTAGTCCGCTAGGTCAGATATGAATATCTTGAACTGGAATTTATACTTTGAAACTTTTGATGAATTAGTCGGTCGAGAAGTAGTGCTTAAGATACACGTTACTTATTAGGTCATCCCACTGGGTAAAATCCTGAGTTAAGAACTATTTTTACTCACTTCATCATGTAAAAAAGCCATAAACGACCTAAGGAAGCTTAATAGAGTGATAATAATTCTCCTCTGAGGCATAGCGCGAAGCACAACGAGCAATGGGTGCCAAGAAGACGCGTTATTATGAGAAGATTCTACTGGGATCGATGGCAGAGGCAAGAGAGTGAACTGGCGATTTTGAGCGAATAAAATGAACATAAAGCAAACCTACTAACAGATGATTTACGATGAAATTGAGCGAGGTTGGAATAGAGTGTTGGAAGTCGAGGAAAGGAAGATAAATCACAACGGTAAATGATAATTTGGTAATAATCTTTGTGTCACATACTCAGAGCTAAATAAGAGTCACACAGTCGTAACATGAGAAAATATTTCTGCGTCCATAATTCTGGGTTTCTTGAAGCATAATTGTAGAAGATTGTTTTTCAAAAGATTTACTTTTTGCGAAAGATAAATTTTATTAATTTATCATGAATAATTTGTATAATATTCTATACTATTAAGAGAGCAATAATTCTACTGTCAATGCACCCACGTATATTTATGGAATGCTTCTCGAAAACGGCTCTAATGGTGATGAAGAAATTAAAAAAAGTTGAATTTTGGAATAAAAAGTGATCTAACACGATTTTATTTTCAAGTAGGATAGTTTTATTACTTTTTTAACGAGTTAGAAAATACAGTACTTACGTTACGGGTTCCAGTTGTGTTTTATGTTAGTGCATAGTAGATTTTATCTCAATTTTTAACTTAAATTTACGGCAATCATTTCGACATTTGTTGTAGAATTAATTCTAGTTTAGAATTTTACGTTAAATGAAAATAAATATATAGAAAACATCAACCTTCCCTGACAGCAATCTGTCAAACAAGAATATAAATATGGCCTTATTTTACTTCACAAGATCCAAGTTTTCTGAGGGAAAATCTTTCTTTATAGTAAAATTCGCAGATTTTTGCAGGAATGTACATACAATGGAGAATCTATTGGAGCTTTTTCTGATTCATGTAGTACAACACCAGGAAAATAATATTTTTTCACCACCATGAAAGTTCACAAATTTTCAGTAATATATTATAATATATGTATGAGTAATATAATTCTATCACTACAATTTCACCATTCAACATTTGGAATCCATCATCTGAGTGTCTCCTTTAAACAGCACTGACTTCATTCTTGCTGGCAATGTCGTTACTTTGCAGCGCACCCATTAATTTGGTTTCCGGGAGATAAAATAAGTGGGATACACGCGCATTTCCAAAGGGTAAGGGCACGTTTCCTGAGGCTCTTAAGGGTCGTAAGTAAGTGTGTGTCTCTCTCTCCCAACACTTGCCCCCGTCCTCGACAAATGCCCTATGACATTCCTCGACCCGCTCCCTGGCGTCACAATGACCTTTTGTGAATCCCACGCGATGCAGAAGACAGAAGCAGTCGCGACCTGCTGTTTTGTCTACGATTCATGTATGTCCAATATATGTACATTATGTTCAAATATATACAGTATGTAAAATATACGTAATTGCTACGCATGTAATTGTGTAAAATAAATGTTCTATAGTTGAGTTCTCACTTGCAGAACTAGATATCGTTCCCAAATCAAAAGTCATTCAATTACTTAATTTTTCCATTTTCTTTCCGAGAAAATATTCTTAGTTGGAAAGACAATACTAAAAACCTGAGTAACAACACACCCAAGAATCTATTTTCTACCTTTCATTTTTATTATTCGAATAGTTGAGGTAGCTGATTTAAAGATTTATAGATTTGAAATTTTATAAAATGATTTCTCACAGTCGGAGATTTTTTTATCGTGACAATACATTCAATATATCATTTCTTATCCTCCATTTTTTCCTAGTTTTGTAACATTTGTTTTGAACGCGCATTTTATCGTCTTCAAAATTACAATCGACGATGTCTCTTGTAAAATAATTATTGGTTTGCCATTTCTGTCGTTCTGTATCGTTTACGTAAATTGGCATTATTTGTGCTTCATGCAAGAATGCGTTGCATGTGTGCCTGGCGAGTAAAAATACATGTGAACGGGTTCTAATGATGCAAGCAATGTCTTTTTATGCAAATGCCTGATGACATACTTTTGGGATAAAATTTAAATTGTTTTGCCAATCGTTTTGGGGAAATTTTCTGGCATTACACTGGGCCATCTCATTTTTACAGTGAGGTCACATTCCTATAAGAATGACATGATGAATTTAAAATATATTTTGTATTTTTTAGAATAGATATCATGTTAATACTGGACAAACACCTTACTTGTACCCTGAGTAAATTGGAAAATGGTACCAAATTCTCTTTTTTAAGCAACATTTATCTACCAAGTAACATTTCTATCGTCTATTTGTACACTCAAAGATCGGATTGAGATTATAGCCATACATTTTTCTTGATAACATATTGGGCTCCTATTTTTATTTTATTCTTGATATTTTGGTTTCCACGTTATTTCAACGGATTTAATTTTACATGATTATCCGTGAATATTTATCTAGGAGCTCTCCAATGCGAAAGAAATTTACTATAGACTTAAACATTATGTTAACTTGCCTCCAACATAAAAAATGTTATGAGAACCATAACTACAGCATACTTAAAGTTCCTTTCGAGCTATCGCACAATTTGAAACGAAACTAGCATTTGTTCAGTTTCTGAAAAAAATTAAAAGTACATCAAAAGGAACACAAATGACCGACAAGACGCGTGACATGAAACAATCAAGAGAGAAACAATCCTTGGTATTTATAAAGACGTTGCTGTCAGTTTATATTTCATCGTTACTCCAAATTAGTTGCAACACAAATCAAGTAGATTGATTAGTATGATTAAATCTTTTAAACATTACTGACTCTCGATGTTTATGTGTGATCTCGTTTAAAAAGTATAAATTAAAATAAGACGATTAGCAATATGATAAGTATTGATAAGAATAGAATATGATAAGAATTCAGATAATCAATATAACCTCAATACGGCAATTCCATTTGAGGTTATGCTGAATATGAAGCCCTAAACATTTTGTTATCTTGACTTTTTATTTGGGTTCCGTTAATCGAAAGGGAGAAAGAGATTTCGTTACACTATTGCGAAATAACATGGATACTCTTTTATCAGTATTAATGATGAGATTTATTATTATGTAACTTTTATCGACGTGTCTGAGAGCAATGAGTTCACTTCGAAAATAATACAGTTTCAAAATATTTATTTTATTTCTAGTTCAAAAATCTCATGTGTGATGAAATTTAAAGAAAATAACAAAAAATGACGACGTCTTCCTCTAATCCGGAGCAGTATGAAAAATTAATAAAGCGAGAGAAAAGGGCGTAGCGTTGTTAGGCGCATTTTATAGAAGAAACGAACCTATTCATTACCTTCATTTCTGAACTATACCCTTTCGTAAGGGCTTGTACCGAACTCGTCTCCGTCGTCAAGAACACATGTACACAAGAGCGCATGACGAGTACTATAGATTTATCTGTTAAGTTATAAATCATAGCTCTCTGAGTAAAAATTTTATGTGACCTAAATAAGTTTGTAAGTCTTTCATTATTTAGTTAATGAGAATTCCTATTGTTCAAGTGAACTATTGCGTATACTATATACAAAATATATGCTGCAATATACGAAATAATAAAAATAATTGTATTAAAATGAATCATATATATATATATATATATATATATATATATATATA
>NNCF01126784.1:576447-654794 GCA_002313205.1 Laupala kohalensis
CTGAGTCTGGCATTACTTCCACTTACTTGTGCGAGGCTCCTTTCTTTCTCTTTTCTGATCTCCCTTGGTCACCTCTTCTTCTTTTCGATCCCGACGCTATCAAGGCTAGGGTATCTTTCATTTTCCTCATTCCTCTCATTCTTGTCCTACCCCTCATTTTTTGTCCCCCCCTCATGTTATGTGCACCCCTCATTTTTTGCCCCCCCCTCCAATTTTGTTTTGATGTATGTTGTGAGATATGTTTTGGTGTGTTGTAGATCAGGAGGGTTTTTAGTGGGTAGGGTTGAATCATTCGACGAGTCCCACACACGGGGAGAGTCATGTTGGCTCTCCCTAGTGCGTAACTGCATTTTCCCTACCTGTACAAGGTTTTCGGTCTCCAATGATCATTGATGTCGACATGAGCCGTAAAGCCCCACAAAAAAACAAAACATTCTATTGTGACAAGCCATAAAAATTCCTTCTTTTGTTTCCCAAATTGCATTTCAAGATCACAAAAATAAAAATTAATACCTTCTGTTTCAGAATTCTACTTTCAATTGGTGAAATACACTATCATCCATTTTTGAAATGTTTGGCTGAAATTCTCGTGAAACCTGAAAGTTACATTTTTAGAAAAAGTTGTGTGTTGTTGATAATGATACGGTCATTTAAACAAAGATTTATGTTTGCAAGATTTGTTATGTTTGTAAATAACCTTTTTTGTTCTTTTAGCACAAATAAAATTAATTACATTTGTTCGTATTTATAAGACTTATTCAGTAAGAATAGTAAGTAAGATTTATAATATTAAAATTATTGAATTTTAGTAATGATTAAATATTACATTTCTAGATTTATATACAGTTGTTTCAGAGAACCCATTCAGGCTACTTAATTTCAAAGAAACAATTTTGCTGAAATTTGATATTATTACTTACATCAAGTGGCGATTAGTAACTTAACAAATATATGGGGGACGGATGGGGTGGGGGCACCTTCAAATTTTTAACAGAAACTTTATATTTTCAAGTAGAATTTTATTTTGTATCAAAAAGAAGTAACTGTTTCATGAAGCATTATTTTGGTTTTATTGCAAAACAAAACAAAAAAGTTTCGCACAAAAGTTACTTCTTCATTATTCAGTTAAAAAATGTAGCTGAAAGTGGAAAATGTAGCTTTTGGGATTCTGTGTCACCCTTTCCCTCGCCTCGAATTTGCTTAAACTTCTACAATCCGTCGAACTGCCTCGAAGTCTGTCATGAGATGTCTTTCCCTATTTAACACGTAATACAACCTGTTTTGGAAACCCCCTGGAAACTCAATCAGAGTTCTGGCGTAGTTTCGGAGAATTCCATACGAATCAGATAGATGTGTATTGAAATCCCCATCGATGCAGCAGGCAATGCAGCGGTGTAAGTGGTGATGGTATCCTGCTCTTTGAAAGCTCGTCTAT
This sequence comes from Laupala kohalensis, assembly GCA_002313205.1. Classification (NCBI taxonomy): domain Eukaryota; kingdom Metazoa; phylum Arthropoda; class Insecta; order Orthoptera; family Trigonidiidae; genus Laupala; species Laupala kohalensis. The sequence continues at coordinate 577,883 of NNCF01126784.1, forward strand.
TGAAGCATCTTCTCCTGAGCCAGTGACGGTAAACTCATGGACGAGAGAATATCGAGAGAAGGGTCGTGAAGGGTTTCATTGAGCTGTGCATACTATCTCGCGATAAAGGATCGTCTTCAGATCGTCTTCAAAATTTTCGGAGAAAACCTGCAGACGAAAAAGGAAATAAATAAAAAGAAGTAGAAAAGACATTTTAAAAAATTGTTACCATCATTTTCCCGTTAACCATCTTGTGGATAAATTTCATAATTCCGGCTATATAGTAGCATCATTCTGGTTAAATACGACAGAATAAGCGAATCATCCAGAAGGCGAAAAATTTTTAAATAGAGCCTGTATTCACCTAAACATGTTTTCTTTTGGGGATGAGAGGAAGAATATTTTTGAGACGGTTTGAAGAGAACGGAGAATGATTTCCGTGAGAGAGACATTCAATTGGAGGAAGAGGTACGAGTAACCCCACCTCTAAGGAAGCTTCGCCGTGGGATGGACGTCTATTATCCCCACGTAAGGTCAGGGGTCGGGTCGAGGTGCAGCCATAATCAATAGACTTATGTTCGTAACCATTTCATCTGTGGATTTTGGTCTCTCTCTATCTCTCTCCTTCAAAGTTCGCTCACGCTACGCCATGCATGATGCGGAAAGAGCCTGGATTTCGCGTTTCGTTTCGCTTCGCGTTTCGCAAAAAATGCGCTTCGTAACTCCATGCTCCCTTCCATGGGATGATAAGCGATCTTACGAAATTGATGAACTAATATAAGATTTCTGTGCCAATGAAAGTTGTGTGGCAATCCATAAGACTCCATTGATGTACCTTAGAATATCAAAACTTCCCTTAAAAAACAGTTATGTAGAATTTGGATCGTTACAGAAGAAAAGTTTGAATAATTTGTACATTGTGGTGTTCATGTAAAAATACATTTACCCCATCTTTTACCCTGGAATTAGGTTTAGTAGTTTATTCAATCCAAGTGAAAGTTTAATACCAAAGATAAATTGAATTAATGTTTCAAATTGTAAAATACTTGTGGGGCATTAAATGAATTATTTAGAAAAATATCTCGTAAGAATGAATTAGTTGAGTTCAAGGTAATATTTCAATTGGCTCCTATCTAAAAACATGGTAAGATCCAGTTGCTTTCGAAAGTCAAGCGAAATCCGAATTGAGCTTACTTAGATCAATAAATAACATTTGTTTTTCATTAACCTATCTATTGTATCCAATGATCTTTTATTTATATTACGAATAGTAAATAATTATTACTTATACTATGAGTAATTTTCTATTTAACAACCAGTTTATTTGCCATACTATGGAAGCGTAAATTTACTTATATTGCACAGGTAATATAAAACATTTCCAAAATTATGTTAGATGTTTGTATTTGAACTCAACAAACGGGCACCTAAACAAGAGCTCGCCAAATCTTTTTCAAGCAATCACCATAAAGAACTGCGATTACACTTTCGCATTTGCAACAATTTATACTTCACATATATTTGTTAGTGCTAAAAGTATGCTGACGCATCCATAGTTAAGGGAATTTTTTTTAACACATCCCAAAAATGTATTCTTTAGGTCCCGGATAGCAAGTTTAAACGTTTGGCGATCATGTAAAGTGTCCATTATGCGTGACAGATTTTTGTTCCCTCGACAGCTCGATAATGAATCGTCACCGTGCTCGGTAATTTTTGTTACGTAACTTGAACGCTTTTCAGGGTTGATCGACATGTTACATTCACTCACAGTAGTCGATTTCCAGTCTCTACGGATGAGTTTGTTTGAAAGGGAGAAGGGAACAAAGATTCATCAATATTGAAATAGGTGTGCATGTTTTTTGCTTTTTTTAATTTTAATCGTCTGCAATTCTTTGGACATATATTGAAAAAAAACAGGAGAGTCTTTATTAACGTCTACGTAAGGTATAGAGGAAACCAAAAATCGCATCTTTATATTTAATTATTGTATATGACCGCTTGAACGTATGAAAACCTCTTCTTCTTTTGATGTACTGATTCTCATATATCGTAATAATAATAATAATAATAATAATAAATAATGGTAAACTTTAGTGTCAAAAAAGCAGTTACAAGCGGCGTATGACCATGTGGAGGACAATAAACTAATTTACTATCCGGAAGAAAGCAAGGGACCATCCCATCAATTTCGATCAAGGACCCTAATGCAGAGGCGAATTTTACATTTCAACACATTCCTAACAATAAAAATAGTTCGGTACAAGTTACAGTATTAAGATAATACCAAGAAATTTGTATTTAATAAAACACAAGGAAGTAATTTCACTAATATTATCAAACTATAGATTATTCGCCAAGTATTGATGATGAATCGTGACTATTAGATAACACTGAATTCCAGATTTATTATTTCAATAGATGCCGCCCCTAGGCAAGAGCCTAGCGAGTCTGCATAAAAAATCCGTCTCTACCCGAAGTAAAACCGGAGAAATACCCGGGCCAGGATTGGGATACATTTGTAGTCATTATATTAATTTATAGTCATTTAGGAAATAGAGGAAAAACGTGAACTATCTTGACTTAGATGACCTTACTGACTGTTTTTGTTATCGACTTTGAAAATTTATCTGTAACCAACGGGAATGTTTCAGGCAATTTGTTGAAATCATCTAATATTTCAGTACTCTTAATATTCGGTAAATAATTAGTGCAACATATTTATCATTCCAAAATATCAACATGAAAAAAAAATTCAATCCGAAAGTCAAAAGGGATACTCTTTCGCTCTTAAGGAGAATGTGGCTAGCGAATGGCTGCAGGAAACAGTTTCTTCCATCATTACTGTAAACTAAAAATCCTTTTGCATTCTACGTCCTATGAATTAAAACAAAAATCAAACAACCAAACGTCACACTTGCAAGTGTTAATTTCAGCGGTAATCATTATATTTATAAGCCCGTATCTGTAACTCACTGATCTATACACCGGAATGAAAAAGATACTTCTACTTGTCGAAGAAGCATGAAATTTAGTTTTTCTCATAGCAATGAATGACTAAATTCCAAAAATTCGAGAATTTTATTTTTTAAGTACATTTTTGGGGGAATTAATATTACGCGAAGAAAACGAGCTTGTGGATGTGCCATTTAATACAAGCCAAAGCCCCCTCCATAACAAAAAAGTAGTATGGCGGCGAATGCCAGATCCAATCGTATTGGAATTTCTCGTGAATAGTGCAATTTATTTGAGGTTTTAGAGACGTGTTCAAGTATTCATCATAAATGAATAAGTTTACTTCTTGTATTCTACAAGAAGACTTGCTGAAGTCACAATTTATGTATGACGTTGGACGTGGAAATTACATCGATTCATTGATTCATTTGGAATGTGTATTTTTGTTCTTAAAGAATTAAATTTTAGGGAAAAAAGACAATAATTTTTACAATGGAAGCGGAGTTTAAGTTCAGTTTCAATTTCTCAACCAGGCCTTGTGTTATAATCGGAAATCAAGTATTGAATTTTCTAAGGAAATTCGCAATTCTTGTTTTTTTACAATATGTTCTACAATAGACGGTGAACAGTATTGGTTTTGTTTCAAATTGTGCCTTAGTCTGAAGGCAAGGAGTGTTTACTAACAAAAAACTGTTATTTTACTTCGTCCATAGAATATTAATAATACAATATTTTCAAGAAGCGTGTAACGAATGTTATACATGATTGGAAATTTCACACATAAATTATTGATATCCTTTACAAAGGCCAGTGCAAACGAATTCAGAAAAGTGCTATTGGTACATACAAGAGAGTTAGAATGGCTTTTCATTGATTGATAATGATAAAAATCATGTCTCGTCGCGCCATGAGAATATATAAGTTTTTTATATAATTTATTTTATTGACATATACCAATTTGTCAATATTGACAGAAAAAATATTTGAGAATTTTTATTAGTTCGAGCTATAAAGAATATACATTTTTTTGTAAAATTATTTTCGATTTTTGAAATGTCATTGGAAAGTACACAGAAGAGTATTTCAATTTTTTTAAAAATAAGTACAAGATATTCAAAAGTATTTTTCTGTATATTTAGATTTCTTTTACTTACAGGTGACTGCAAAATAGCTATTTTCTGTTTATAGATTGAATGTTTCGGGACGAACGATGGGATTTTAGTTGAATCATATCAATCTAAGATTAAGTGTTAATTCTCTAGGAGGCATGGCACGGTCGCAAAACTCAAACAGTGGGTCTCGGTAGGGGGGGGGGGAGAAGTTTAAAGCCCCTAACGAACCAAGCGTTACCCATAAATTATTATAACACAAATTTATTCAATGTAGTTAAACACGAAAAACATGTTGATTATGATATACAGAAATTTCTCAATACATAATTGTTCAAAGTGTTGTGCTAATAAATAATGGCCCAAAATTTGTAGGTAGAGATTTGAGTATATTCTCAACAGATTTCGTATTAAAACGGAGATTTAAAAACCAGTTTTTAATAAATGAAGATGATAAGAAATCTTCGTAAGGGCGCAGTCCCTTAATTCGGGGTCTGGGGGTAAAACCCCCAGCGAACAAAGCGGATCTTTAAATATATTTAAACTTATAAATAAACTTATCAGAATGATACGTTACTTCTACTAGTCGTAGAAACATGAAATTTGGTACGTTCGTAGCTATATAACTGGAGTGAATGGCAAAATTCAAAAATTTTAATTTTGAAGAACATTTTGGGGGGATGAATGTTATGCCATAAGATAACATTGGATTTCGATACGCCGCGGACTGGCGCGCCGCGAACGGCAAAATTTGTGATTGCTTGCGTTATAATCAACTCGCAAATTAGCTGACTCACAGTTGTTGAAACGTTCTGTAATTTGACATATCGGAAGAATAATAATGTCTGACGATAATCATGACTTCCATGTTTTGTGTTAAACCCTTTCCATTCCGTAATAACATATTTAATATTGAAGATTGTAAAATTTTATCAGACGCGTTACGTATAATATAAGTTGCTTACGTTTTGCGTTCTATTGAAGTAATGAAAAAGTAAAAGCGTATTAATTAAAGAAAAATAATTGAATTTTATTTTTTGTACGAAACATTTCTATCCACAATGCATGGTTTCTTTGGATATAAGCGGTAAATCGAAGTTACAATAAGCGGCAGCCATGACGTAAGTTCGTAATTTATGTTTCGTATCAATTTAACGCATTCGGTTCCTTTAAATCTTTATGAAACTTATAATATTTGTAATAATTGCACTATTATGTTAGGGATGAATATATTTACATTGTATAAATGCTTCAGAACGCTTTTAAGTCTTAAAATATTCGAATATTGTAAGATTGAAGTCTTGGTTTCGTGTATTTTCCATTTGAAATTTTATGTTAGTATACTTTGAAATCTAATTCAAGTATCGAACATACGTTTGTTGAAAGTATAAAGAAGTATTCTATGACTATATTTTAGGTGATATTATTTAAAATGGCAAGTTTTTTCTAATTGCCATTGCGTTTTAAAGCTCTATTACATCTAATAAATTTCGCCCTGGTGTAGGGGAAAGAATTAACCTGGACATCAGGTCGGAGATTCGAATCTCGAGAGAATCATTGCACATTTTTATTTAGTTTTGTCTGCATAACATTTTACGATATAATGTTATTTTCATTTTAAAAATTACTTTTGCTTTTCTTACAAAGTAAAGGAATTTTTAAACAGGATATAATATTTATTCGTAATCTTCGGAGTATGATATTGACGTAATTAAATAATTTTGTTTATTACGGTATGTTCATAGATTTTCATTAATTTCTAAGGATAACTATCAATATTTAGATGCTTTTAAATCACAATATTTCCAAAAGTTGTATAAAGAAAAATAAATACATTGAATGATATTTTTTCGTAATACTTTATTGGTCACTGTTGTTTGTCACTGTTGTTTTGATGAAAAATATGGTCCATAAATTGTACGGATAGGATTGAAATATATTCTGAACATCATAAATGAGTACGTTTACTCCTGGTATCTTAAAAGAAGACTTGCTCAAGACACATGTACGTATTTTTATTTTATTTACATTGCAAAGATGCTTATTAATTACATTGCCAAAGTGGGTTTTTGAATACATGTGATTCTTAGGAATGTATCATTTTCCTAGACATGTTTGATATTACTCACTTCGAATTTTTTTGTAGTATTGAGATTGAAATTCGTTTTACGTTATTTAAAAGTGCAAAAGAAAATATCATTATAAATTACATAGTGGGTTTCTTCTCAATAAGGCATTTCAATAAGTCAATTCATGTATGCAGCAGGCGGTGAATGTTTGTATCGATTCATTGATTCATTTCAAAAGTTTGTTTACGCTCTTAAAGAATAACACTTTAGGCAAGAAACAATTATAATTGTTACCGTGTAAAGGTATAGTAAATTAATTTTATAGTTTTCGACAATGTTCCAATACAAACGTATTTATTAATTTAAAAAAATAAAATTCAGTATTTCTGAATTTCATACAATACATCCAACAGTGGACTGTATTTGCATTTCTTGTTCATTGCAAAGACATTTAGCGAAATACTGTTTGTATATTTTCTTTATTTATGTAATTTTTAAGACTCTTTACGATACAAAATTTGTGTTCATGTTTCAAAACTTCTCGTGAAATAGTAATTAAATCAGTTATCTCTGTTTTATACTTATTATCATAAGTTAGTTGTTTTACGCTTTGTATCTTCTGCATGCAGATGACCCATTCGTTTACTCCTTGAATGCAGTTGGCCTTGAGCATTACCACTCAAAGAATAAATTATCAATATCCTACACAATAATGTTGAGTATTTATTGAGAATTTGTATCGATTTACACTTTCATTTCATACACATGTTTAAATTTCTTTTATTTTTTAAGTATTTAATTACCCATTAACATGGAATTAATGTAACACATGACTCGAAATTTGACATTGATATTTGTCAATGGTGATAAAACACAAGAATATTCGAATATTATAAATTGGATTCTTCCAATTGTTTATTTTAAATTTAATCTTTTATGTTGGTTTATTTTAATATATAATTCTAGATATGAATCCTACGTTTATGGAAAGTATAAAGAAAAATAAAAAAATATTGTATCACTTTATAGAAGACAATATCATTTCACTTTTTTTTTAATTTATGCCCTTCGGCTTAGGTATTTAAACTCTATTTAAACTCTATTTAAATGGAGACCTTTTTGTTCAATTTAAACATCAGCTAGTCAACTGCTCGAATCTGCAGGGGGTAATATTAATTTTTTATTCAGTTTTGTCTACATAACATATTTCAAAATAATCTGCGTCTTTTAAGAAGTACACGGTATATTATGATATTGACGTAAAGAAATATTTTTGTTTATTACGATATGCTCATAAGTTTTAACCTAATTCTCTAAGTATCAATATTTAGATGTTCTTTATATATCACTACTTTCAAAAGTTGAATAAAAAATAAATAGTGTATTGAATAATTTTAGCCCCGAAAAGAAAGTTGAACCTGCTATTCACAAATTTGGTAATACTTATTTCATCAAAATGTTGTGTTAATGAAAATTTTTTTCCATAATTTATACGTAGATGATTGAATATATTATGAGCAGATTTTTGAATCGAACGGAAGATGATAAAATTATTCAATTAAGTTAAGGTAATAAAACACCTTGGCAAGGGCGCAGCCCCTTGATTGGGTGTAAAACCCCCAGCGAGCAAAGCGAGCCTCACTAATATACAGAGAATGAATTATAAATAATGCTTTATGTGCTCAAAACTAACTATTCATATGAAGGAAATCTAAGGAGTTTCGTATCTAATACAATATTGTAATTTTCATTGTTATTCCATCACGGTGCAACTTCTTAAGTTACTGGTGTAAGTGATGTGACTTCATACATGGTAATGTTCTGCAGCAACACATCTTCGCTAGCAACTGCCAATATATAGGGAATGATGAGTAAGACAGACGTAAATTTGATCGAGAAAAAATACATTTTCAAAACTTATCCATTTTCCTTTCTAATTTCCGGATTCTGAGGGTTTGCTTTCTTCTACGAAGTTCCGTCAACATTATAACCAAAATTATGAAACGTATAAATACTTCATTAAGTCTTTCTAAGTTTATGGTGATTCAGGGGTATTTTATGACATCCACATTTGTCACAAAAAAATCAGGGTTGTTTTTATTTCGTAGCGACTTTAACCTATACGTATAAATGTTAATGAAATAGAATTAAGTTCTCTAATCTCTGTAGTTCCATTATATGCTATTCCCATTTTATGCACATTTCCGACCCATTACAACAGGATATGACACATTACAACGAGAGAGGAGTAACCATACTTCTGCGATAAACAAGGTTTTAATTGTAACCGACATGCGCCATAACATTTTATAAACTTAATTAGCGAGCAACGCTGCAGCATGCATCTACATGTTGATACTTGATCAACCGGTGGTTTATTAATAAATGTCTCCTACTCTTCCTGTTTGTTGACGAATGCTGAGATAGGTTAAAGGTTTAATTATTAAAGGTGAAGGGGTGAAATGAGAGAGCGAACAAGATGTGGAACAGGGAGCTATTTTTAGCGACTTGTACTACGACCGGGGACATCTGCAGCAGACGTAAATGTGGGGTGGTCGTAGGGGGAGTGAGAGACGCTGAACTGACAGACAGTGAGCATGCTTGTGTGTGTGGTGCGTGCGTAGCGCGAGGCTTGTGGCGTCGCCGCTTGCAGCCGCAGAAGCGTCCATCCGCCAACAAGGCGCCAGCGAGAGGCGACACGAGAGCGGGGAACGGCTGCGCCAGACACCATCACGTCCATGCTCTAGCAGGCTGCGCCATCCACGCTAGCCGCGCTCTACTTCTCTTCCTCTCTCCTCGATTCGCTCGGCATATCTGACTGACCAAAATGCTCCATTGAAATCTTCGGGATGCTATCTCGTATCTTTATAAAGCACTCTGCGATTTTCCTTCGAGGCTTTTATCGTCCCTTTGTGCGTGTAAACACAACGGCAACCGTTCTCAAATTGAATCACTCCAATTGCTAAAGTCTTCTCTTTTGACTACCACAAAAGCGTAAGAAAAGCTAATTTTATGATCATTATAAAGAGTCTGACAAGAAGGACAATGGATGGGAAATGCGATTTCCATCAAAACTGACAAAGACAGATGGCAATGGAAGGAACCACTTCTCCGGAAAGATCGTCAAAGTTTAATCTGAATCTTTTCCATCATTTCGTATATGCTGACAAACGAAGAGCCGGCTTTGTCAATGCTCTTGTAATGATCGTGGATTTCAAGTATTTAGTAAATTCACTTAAACCCATGCATTTTCTTTCAAACACTTTTCTGGAATATTTAAAAACAGGTGAGGAACAAAACAAAAACAATACGGTCATGTAAATATAGAAAAGTGCATTGAAGATAAAATATTACACTATCACTGTCGATTATTCAGAATGTATATTAATTCTCACTAACATGAAACACGAACAAAACTACACGGAATTTATTTTGATACAACTGTTCAACATTTTTATTTGTTAGTTACTAAAAGAAGCCAATTGTATATGTTTTTAATTTCTTTTTTTTTACTTACAAGTTTTCAACGCAAAACTCTTTTCATTGGGCAAAAAGATCGCATATTTTAACGGAGAATCACGGAGAGAGGATATCGGTAAAACTGCGATCATTGTCTCTCTTTGTTTTCGAATTCCAAAGGATACCACTGATCTCGTATGGTTTGAGCACCCCTTTATTACTACACTGAGGTTATATCTATCCACAGAAATATTTTTATTTTCTGAAACGACGTAAAATGCTTCCAAATGAGAGACGGGTAATTTACAGATCAGGTGAAGTTACATCGCAGTTCCACAACTCAAAGAAAATGATTTCCACAATTCTTCAGAAAAATGTTTTCATTATTTGTTGTTAAAGAAAACAAGCATATACTCCATAAAGAATCGTGTAAATGAAATGGCATTTTATTGCAACACACCGGACTCTTCTGCTTCGGATGTACGGGCTAGTGGAAATGCATAGTAGGCAAATGAGAGCGAGACATGCTTTCTTCTTGGAAGAGTGGCCTGCACGAGAGAGGTCATTGTTGCGGGTTCAATGTAGTGGAGCAACGGAGAACTGTTCATGCGACGGCACAGGAGGCGGGGGTTGCGAGGCGCAGGATGAATAGAGGCTGGCCGGTGGTAGGGAGCAGCCACAGGCACCGCTTAAATGGCCTCGTGCCCACCCCGACGTTTGCCGTACACCCCGAGTTCCGCTCCACTCACTTGCTTGCTTCCTTCCGCCCTCACCTCTATTCCACTCGGCTGCTGTCCTCCTTCGCACAAATCTCACTGCTTCAGTGCGGCGTGAGCCATTGTGGAACGACCGGTTACAGCATTCGGACTTCGTGTAAGTTTTTCTCTAAACAGTTATTTTTGTGTAATTACTCTACTCGACTTCATATTGTACCATTACGGGCTTAACGGGCGTTTATACTTTGCTGCCAAGGATTCTAAGCGAAAGGAGTATAATTGTTGTTTGCTTGCTTGAAAGTATTTTTAGAGCTACCTTGGTTTTATTGTGAAACGCAAAGGAATTAAGAATAAAAATGCACAGTAAAGATGACTCATGTTAATTACAAATCAACTTATATAATGCAGTGCAATCGTTTTTCTTTCATCAATACCTGTTGATGAAGCTTTTTAAAATGTGTTGTATGTGCTAAGTTTCAAAAATTAATACTTTATGACTGCAGTTTATGATCTTGTATTTAAAAAAAGTAAACAATTTAAAAACTGATTCATATTTGACTAGAAAGAAATATGAAACATTATTCAAGATGTGTTTTAAAGTAATTATTACGTTTTATTATTGAATAGCTTTTACACTTTCGTTATGAGTGATGGTACTGAGGATCTCAAGGCTACTTCAGTTCTCTAATTTAGATTCATACTTCCTTACTGATAACTTTTACTTTTGTTGTATTCCTGTGATTTAAAATTTCTTTAATTATTAGTACTTTCATTTCAATATCACCCTGAAATTTTAGTATTAGTAAATGTTTCTTTTGTATTAGGATTTAGTAAATATTTGTATATATTTTGAAGGATGTGTTAACACATTTACCTGAAAAGTTAGAGCCAGAAAATGCACTTTAAAATGATCATAATTTTCGAAACTTTTCTTGTGTTTTTTTATTGAAGAAACAATATTTTTGTAACTGTCAATCACTTCCCGATTAACATCGAAGATGAATCAGTATTCATTAAACCTCGTTCTTACTTTCTCATATACGTAGTATATAGAAAGTATTGAAATCGTGAAAAAATTCGAAAAAAAGATTTTTGCAGAAATATCCGTTTTGGAGACCCCTGATTCCAAAAAAGTGGATTTTGGCTGGACGTCCGGCCGGTCCGTCTATCTGTCCGCCTGTCCGTCCGTCTGTGCGCATCACTCCTGACCGAATGGAAAAATATTTTGTTTTCATTTTTCGTATGTAGGGTAAAATTTACTTCTGACGTGCTTTCAATTTTCTTTTTACTTGAACACAAAGGTCAAAGGTCAAAACTTTTTTACATGAAGGTCAAAGTACATTTTTGAATATTCTTCAAAAACTGGTCCGACGATTTTGCTTAAATTTTCTGTACGTAAAATAGAATTAGTATGCATTACATCCGCATTAGCGGTATTTCGCATGAAAGTTTGGTATAGACGCAGTAAAATAATTTTAGTAATTTGTTAATTTATTGGCATTGAGCCCCACTAATATGTTAGTTATTGTTCATTACAATATTACACACACACANTATATAAAAATGACACATCTACAAACACATACTCTTAGGATTCACACCATTGGAAAACTTAAAACTACGCGTCATAAACAAACACAAACACACAAATATATATTTGTGTGTGTGTTTGTGTTTGTTTATGACGTGTAGTTTTAAGTTTTCCAATGGTGTGAATCCTAAGAGTATGTGTTTGTAGATGTGTCATTTTTATATACTTTAGAACTGAGGAATGTCTGCATCTTATGTTTCTCTTGGTATGGTGAATCGTCCACCTACGCGACCTCTATGCATATCTCACATCCGGTGACTGCATTATTTTGCTGCGTAAGCTTACGTATCAGATGTGTCCGCCGCTCCTTTTGCTGGATTTTCTTGTTAATTGGTGCATGCTGTGTGTCATATTTAATGTTTGTGTATATTATTTGATGTGTGAGGATGTTATTTTATATTATTTCTTATTGTTTTAATAATTAACTTGACTACGTGTTTTTGTTTTGTTTTGAAGGTAATGTTTGATAAATCTTTTTGTTTATTTTTCATGATATTTTAATACAAGGCCTTATAGTATCTTCAATCGTTAAAAGTAGTATTATTATAAAAATATATTTTAACATATACAGAATTCTTTGACGAGATAGATATGGAGCGTAACGAAATAACAGGACGTAAATAAATCAAACAGTATCACCTATTTAACCGAAATAATAAATAGATACGATTAGTGTTTATTAATATAATTTTGAAATTCCAAATTGCAAATAAATTAACTATTTAGTTCCTAATTAAATTATATAAGAATGTTTATTGTATTCTGTCTTTGTTCTCGCGTTAATAATATCCTATTTATCTTTATATTTATTAATAAATTTATATTTTGAAATGGAATATAATTCTTGCTGATCTTATCTCAAAAAAAACGAAGAAACAGAATTTGTATATTAGAGATTCCTTTATATAAATGCTAGTAAAATATTTCTTTAAAAAACTTTTTAAATTGGGTAAAATGAAGATTAAAATATAGAGTAACATGTGAAAATCATCTCTCTCCTAATAGAATGCTTTAATGCCGCTCTGTAGTCCAGACTGAGAAACATATATGAGAAAGTATGTGCAATGATTTTGCACCACTAGTTTTTGAATCTTCACACTTGAGTATTGCCTTGCTATCTATTAATTTGTAAGAGACTTTTAGGAGTGATGTTAACTGTTTTTCTCTTCAATAACTCAAAAATTTGTATTTACTACTATATTAATCTTAGCCAAAAACGTTGGTTATTTCTCCTCGCTAATCAAAATTCACTGAAGATACTTTAGTCCTTTAATATGTTGGCTCCAGTTTTTTTTTTACAGTTTCCGGCGGTCATTTGATAACTTGAGAGTATTCTTGACATCTTGTCTGTTTTTGCAAGACTAATTCGAAAAGTCTACCCCGCCTATCGCTTATAAAGTTGATTCGAGAATTCCTAATAACGATGCTAATTAATTTAATAAGTTTTCTTACAAGCAAGAGAATATTCCATAAGCAACCTTGACTGGAATGAAGAAATTATTAATATTTGAGTTAAAATACATCCAGGGCAATTCATTATGGGATATGGGAAATCAAGAGGATGTCTTTTCTTCCCACAATTTTAAAATACAATATTATATTTTATAACTTGTGGAGTTTTGTCACGAGAAAAATTCCAATACTGAAATTAGATTTTCCTGTTATTCTTTTCAAAATCAGGGTAACCTGTAGCGTTTTGGGCACATTCTTTCATTCCTTTCACCAGGAATGGCTACAGATACCCTTTGCGGGCATTTTACCCGCGCGGGCATTACGCAGGCACGCTGAGGGTTATTCTATCAGTCACCTTACCGAGGAGGGAATGACCGGACTTACTCTGGTGGGGTTAACCAACGCTGATTATCGCTTTCTTATAGCAACGAGGGCCGTACAAATTGTTTAGCCTTCGGTTATGTAAGAGAATGATCTCTAATAAGTTCGCCTCCCAGGGCATTTATTGAGATGCTGATTGTAATTCGTTAAACAAAATTTGAATATAGTGAATAGAATATTTAAAAAAATTGAATATATTGACATTCGTAACTCGAAGATGAAATAGTGAATAGATTTGCTAATTTCCATCAACCTTTTTCCAACAACTTTCTGAACGCCTTCCGGATATGAAATCCTTCATTTCAAACGAACAAATAGAGACGTGCTTCCGGATGAGCGATTAAATGTGAATAGTGAGCTAAACATTTTCTCAAATTTTGATACCAGAATAGTTCTGTTCTTAAGTTAGAACTCCAGCTTTATACGCAAGCGGTGGGGAGAGTGGTAGAGCTCGAGTATTTACTCCCCACCTCCTTCTATGCTGCCCACAGTAGTCTGCGGTTGCTCGTAGCATTCGTAAAAGGGCCACTTCTGCCCTTCGTCGCATTCTAAAATTAGATTGATTCATTCACTTGCATGGAGTTATAAAAACATATAAATAGAAACCTATGAATAAAAACAGAAAATAATTGGAGGACATGAAAGAAATCAGTCTTCCGATGTTCACTTTTTTCATCATAAATTCAGTACGTAAAGATAATGTGTATGAGAATAAAAATGTAACAGTGAGTAATAAATATAACATAGGAATAACATTTATATTATTAAATGTTAAAAATCTTAATCAGACAAACAGTTGTCACAAATATAAATGTAATTCACCTCTCGTGAACTTTTCATGATCAGTTTCTTTTAGATATTTATTTGGCATTCTGAAATTTAAAAAATAAAATATCGTGTAATTTAAATGACTTAATTAAATCTGAGGAGAGTTGAAACAAACGAGGTAAGAAATATACTTTCCCAAGAAAATACCGAAAATAACATTTCATCGTGATTATAACCCAACACTCACAATATCACCACAAATTAAACCTACATCATGAAACTTGTCACCACAATAATGCCAAACACAAAAGCAAGTAAATAATAAACATATAAATAAATACCATTATGAAAAATCCGTTAAAATCTCAGCGAAGCCACACGAATTATGGCATGTTAGTGTGGGTTACAAATTACGTCAAACTTCGCTGTTGCATTACTTCTAGTGCCTATAGTTCCTAAGATGTTAGCGTTGTGTCAACTTACCTTCATGTCAACCCACCTAAGTCTCCCCTGTTTTATCTAACCGACAGTGGTTTCTTATTAAAAAAAGAGTAGAAGTGGATAATGTGCGGTTTTTATGTTACAACCATTAGGAATACTTCTCGACATTTTATTTTCAGTACCGTTTATAAGTATGGAATCTACTAGGTACTATCTTGGGGAATAGCTCGAAAGAAAAAAAATCACTACACAACTCGCCAAGTTAACTATCTATCTCGGCGAGTTATTTAGTGTTTTTCTTTCTTTTGACCATTTCTCAACATAGTACACCAGTAATATCAAATTGTCAAGATTTACAAAAAATAATGGAATCTACATTGAACAATGTTTAAAATTAATTTGTTAAAGATTGTAAATTTTTCATCGTACATATTTTTAAAGTCATTTATTATAACATACCTACTAATTACGGAACAGCACCTTTAAATGTCTGTTACGCTTTTGTTAATGATTTTCACCTCGAGATAAGGCGAATATATTAAATTTGATGCCATGTGTATTAAGCTAAAACACTAGAAATTCAATGAGAGAGTATTTAAGAGATTGAATTTCATATTTTTTCTCCTTATTGCAATGTATTTTGGTAATTGAATGGCATTAACAAGTCGTATGAGGTATGAAAATACTAAAATGTGTTACATAAGATGTATCGACATGATCAAATTATTAACGTCATGAATTTAGAGTAGAAACCATATCCACTAAAATAAGACTTCCTCCTCAATTGTCTCACAAATTTCCTGATTGTTAGTAAGATGAAGTTATTCGACATGCAATAAAGATATTTATTGTAAAGTATTCAACAATTTGTGCACGCATTTTGTAAGAATGACTCTGATGTTTTGATGGAACTGTGAGATTGTCACTAGGATGCACGCGCTTGGATACAGCGATGCAAGTAAAGTTGATCACGATGGTGAGGTGTGTGTTCACTTTATATTGGGAATATTATTTGCAATTTGGTGATGTCATCCTTTCTAAATTATTGTATTTGTGTGGAGGATTCCACAATCTGATAAGGAGGCCAATTATGGTAGTTCTGTTTTTAGGTCTGCGGTGTCGCTATTAATCCACGAACAGGCACAGCTAAAGGAGAGCAATTTCACGTCATGTTGTCTACGTGAATGCAAAGGTTTGAATGTATTGATTGACCATTTTATTCAGTTGAAATACAATTGATATATTGGAAATTTAATGTTGAAAAGATGAAATGGCGTAAATATAACACTGTTAAATAAACTAAGTTATCATAAAAGTTATTACTCAGTATAAGCATGTAGCAAATTATAAAATTACATTATGAGTAACATAGGTGACCCAAACTATCGTTTGCAAAATCAAAAAAGTTATGATGTAATTTGTGTTTTTTAAAATACAGTGTCTGTTGAATGAATTGGGTCGATTTCTTGATTTTTTATCTTCTTTGTCTCGCCAAAATGAAAAAGTACATTACGAAAGTGAGAATTGAAATCCATAATTCAAAACTCCCACAATGCTTGCAATTAAAATGAAGCCATGAACATCTCAATTGCATCAATTCCAGAGAATTTCCTTGCAGTCATAGGAATAAAATATTCTTTGATGATCGTATGTTACGAACCAAACGGTCGTAAAGTGTTCATTTCTAGATTCTCATTCAACACGTACTTTATTTTTATTTGTGCTCCATGAGAATCGCAATATTTATTTATTCCATGTGTATAATTCTTCTATGTTCACATAGATGTTCTTTGGTAGTTATGAACTCCATGTCTATTTCAAGTTCCATGCACGTTGTATCGATTTACGTATTCAACGTGCAAGTTCCTTGCGCTCGCAAGTAGCTATGTTCTCCGTGTCGACTGCAAGTTCCATGCACCTTGTATCGATGCACGCATTCAGTGTGCATGTTCCTTGCATCCGGTGAAGCTACGATCTCTATGTCAACTTCAAGTTCCATGACATTCGAATCTTGAACGTACCCACTATGTACGTTCCGTGCACCGGCTATATAAAGAGCACTGCTCAAGCCGCATTATCCAGTATAGATCCAGTCGCCGCGTCGTGCGGTATCCAGTACTCATGCGCCGCGTTGTACGGCGCTATCCAGACCCACACATCGGCATGCGACACGGCTAGTATGTGCCGCGTTGTATCGTTCCACGATTCAGTACTCTGCAAGTTCTACTTTGGGGATCACCACCTGATGATACTCTAGGGACACGTCGCGATGTTGTGCGACGTCTAGACATTTCGCTGCGTATAATGTTTTATACTCATCAGTCAACGTTTTAATGTGTTCATGAACTTTTTGAAAATTGATTTCCTATGAGAAATCACTCAACTGCTGTACCATCCAAAATATGGTGCAGCGCTCGCAGCAAAGCAACATTGAACATATTCGTTCATAATATTCTCTAGTTTCAGCTACTTGCTTATCAGCCACAAGGCCGAACTGGAGAAAACTCAACCACTCCGACGGAAGACCTCAGCCAAGACTTCTGAAGGCAGCCGGAGCAAGATTACNGCTATTCCAACAAATAAGTATTATCCCTCGTAAGGGAGGACCACATCGAGAACTTGTTCCGATATATTTAAAATCCTGCATTTTTTCCATGGTTTTTAATAACCTATTTCAATTAAACAGCAGGTAACTTTATAAATGTATCTTTCGTAGATGACGGGGGATGTTCTCAAACTTGAGTTCAATGGGCTTTTTGTTTTTGTGCAGATCAGCTACGATCGCACTTCACTCTTGTCTACTATCATATCGTAATTCTGTTTAAATTGGGGAAAAGGGAGTATTGAAGGGGATATTACATAAACGATTGTTTATGTTCAAATATATTCAAATTCTGTAGAAAAAGTTGTTTTCAGAGTGTTAGTTGCTCACAACTAACTTCAATTTTGCCAATCCAGGATCAATCTTTTAATTCTGCTTTTGTAAATTTAGGAAAGTGTATGTATATATGTTCAATTGTAATGTGCATTTGTGAATCTGAAGCATGTTTTACAAAGAATCATACTTCATCCTTAATCTTCATGCTCGTTGAAACACACAAGTCCCCCCTATATCCCTTCTATGTTTACGACGAATGGTCATTCGTTAGTAACATGGTACACAACAGTTTTAAGTGAATCGGAAAAATGGAGAAAAAAGAATCTTCAAAATATAATTTCTGATTAGTAAAAGCTAGTTGTTAACTTGTCGGGGTCGTTTTCGTCATAATATCTCAATAAGTATTTTTGAGTTATCGGCATCTTGTATAAAAACCATGCAAGCTCCTTGAGGGTTTATAAAAAAAAAATTAAACATCAACGGGCTAATGGTTTGGTTACATTCTTCCCGATTCCAAATTGAATGTAAAAAATATTTTTAAGTTGACGCCAATGATGTGTAAGCACTATATAAGAGGTGATAAGAGCATATTCCATCTGTCGGTAAAATGTTATTAACAAATATTTTTGTGGAAATGTATCGTATTTGGTTTGGGCAGTAAATTTTAAATGATATTCTTGCATATGGAAAGAATGTCATGGAAGGTTGTGGCAAAATTTAATTTCATTGACTAGGTATATTTGAATGTTCTTTTTTTAGCAATTTCATCATAATTTCATGGTTGTTAGAAGTCCTTTAAAATTTGTTAGTTCCTTTATTTTTCTCTTCTTTAGTGGTCAAGATTGTCTTGATGTCAGTTAAATGCACTTGATGTTTACTTGAAGTGAGAATGATGTAGACCTATACGTTCTGACCGAAGCTTCTATCACTCGCACTTCAACATTCAATGCGATTATTATATTTCAAGCAAGTGAAAATCATAATTTACAAAAGTTTAGAAGTTTCTTCTATTAGATTCTAACAAAAGAACTAATTTAAAGTAGATTTCCACATTCCTAATCTCTAAAGATTTAATCAAATGCGCCTTTTAATTGCCTTAATAGCACTCTAACGGACTGTTAATTTCATTCTTGCTATGGTGGCAGTAATGCAAAGTTCACCTCTGCCAGATCTGTTCGTGCGAACTGAATCCAATAGTGTTTCGTCTGATGTTGACTGTGGGAATTGTTCATTCAGCCATAAGTAATTACTTTTGAATAACTACCGAGTATAATCCACATTTGCTCATACACTGCACCAACTTCTCTGCCACAAATGTAGAACAAGACAATTTAAAAACTGGTAATTACAGATTCATGTTTCCTTTACATTATCTTACTGTTCAAGAAACGTTAAGAAAATAATATTTATCCCTAAAAGAGCTGAACACGTTTTCTTTATTTCTACATTTCATGATAAGTAGTCAAAAGTATCAGTATATCATGAAAAAGTACAAAATAAATTTAAGCAATATTGAGGGAACCCTTAAAATTACCATTGCAAAGTCCACTGTTCGAAAGCATATTTAAATAAGTTCAATTGTTTGGTCTTAGTGTTTGTTCGTTAAATCGTACGTAAAAGAATATCTTGCTCATTTAATTATCCAATACGTATTGAGAATAAGTATTTTTAAACAAATTCATATTTACATTTGAATGTAAATAGGTGAAAATTTGGTGTCACCGGCTAATGGATAAAACGCTCCACTCATACCACATTTGAACGCTAAAGAGATAAGCACACAAGGCATTGTATATGACAGCATTCTAAACCAATTTAATTTATAGAATAATGTAGTGTCGTTTTATTTTTAAGATTTCAGTAGTTAGTGTATATTATGTATGTATTTACTTATTTATGAATGGATTGATTATTATGTCAATATTATGATAGTGAGGCGGGAGAGCATTCCAGATGTATTGAGCCTTGCCATAATTCAGCTATTTTATTATTCTGTGAGATTGTATGCTAGTTTGCGTTCATTGACGACAATGAAACAAGGCAACCGTCCGGCACTTCGTCTTGGTAAACCAAGAGATCGGCGTTAGACAGTTTAAGATGATTATATAAATTTACAATGTTCTTTATTAGAGATCATTACTAGTACATCCAAATGAAGATATGTTTTCCGTGGAAATTAACTCTACCATAAGAGTAGTTACGCGAGATGTTACATTAATATACGTAATTTTGAAGTAAGAATTAGACCGGGATAATAATTTTTAAACATAGTTTGTGGGCATAGAATCAACACCATTGCCTAAATTAAGTAAAACATAGTGAAGGCAAAACTATTAAGTTTCTTCTGTCATTAACATATTTTCTAGAATTTCCTCCACCTAATAAAGAAAGAAACACAATTGATGCAGTATGTTCCATCAGTAAAAATTTTTCCTGCGACCAGAAAATAATGCAGTATAACTATTAGCATACGAATGACTTCTGAAAGAAAACGACACCTATTTCTCGTAAATATATGAAAATTTTCTGTGCAGTCTCATCCTGCCCCAGATTTTTTTTGTACTTCCATTGAAACGTCCCATACTTTTGAAAAGGAACTCTCTCATTACCTTTCTCCTGGTCGTATGGAACGTTAACAGCACTTTTGTTTATTCATTATTGGGCTACATTTCTTTCTTCTACATTTGAAGTGGCGCTCTCGTAAATTCAGGGTCATGGAGAAAACCTCTCGCACGTTTCTTCTAATAAAGGTATCAAAATGCTATATTCTTAGGAAGGTAATTCGAACCGTCCATTCAATAGGAAGATCCGTTCATTTTCAAAATTTTGCTGAATTGTATTTAAAGTAAGTAGTGTGCTACAACAAGGGCGACCCGTGGCGTAGTGCCTAACGCGCTCGCCTTCTACCTCTGGGGACGCCGGTTTCAAACCTGGTTCGATCCAAGTAGAATCCGAGGTGGTGGACGGAGCAGTGTTCGCGGAAGGTTTTCTCGGGGTTCCCCCGTTTCCCCTGCCTATCATTCCACCACAACATTCACTCATAATCATTCACCCCATTTCATTCATAATCACCGCTTCAGGGGAGGTGCGGCAGGAAGGGCATCCGGCACCCTAGTATTACCCAGTCAAAACCAAAACGAAGCACCATATATCCATCCCCATTCGCCGACCCCACACGAAGTGGGAAAAGGCTAGATAGGTTAGGTTAGTGTACTACAACAGTATGATGATTGTTGGCAACGTTAAAATTCGTACATGTGAATATTTGGGAAAAGATTGTAGCAATCTAATGATGGACGTCACCTGGTTCATTGTTAGCCACAGACTCGCTCTAGCGACGGAATGGGTAACATCGCTCTCCGTAGCTCCACTTAGCTATTAAATGATACGTTTACCTTGAATATCAATAATTATATTTTGTGTTCGTTTTTTTAACGTTTTTATGAGAAGAGTAGGATGGTTCGTTTTACTCCTAATGTTTTACTCATAAAAATGCACTAATCAAGGTTTTAGAGAAAACCTTAATGAACATAGGTCGAGTGTTCCTTGATCTATAAGAAGGGGAGATCGAGGTGGGTCGACACAAAGGTAAGTTGACACAACGTTAATACCTCTGAAACTATTGACACGAGAAGTATGGAAAAGGCGCAGTTTGGCGTCATTTGTCGCCCCCATTGTGGAGACGCGAGCGGTTGTGATGCTATAGCGTCCGTGCTCAAAACATTCACGGAAAGTAAGTTTTTAGCGGACGTTTTGATGGTATTTATATTAAATATAAATTATTTGCACATGTTTGTCCATATGTAAAGTTTCATTAAGTTTGTCTGTTGTTTGTTTCATGTTAAAACTTGTATGTACCATCTGACGACGAGTTCAACATAAAGTCAAAACGTTGTGAGCTTAAAATCACAAAATATATATTGTTATCCCGTTAAAGGTCGTACGTGCTTGATTATTTATTTAATTTCATTCTGTAAGTGCACTTTGTGGTGACATTATTAATCTCGATGAATTTTAGAAAGGTGTCATTTTCTGATGTAAATTGAAAAACTTTGTTTTAACTCACCTTGTTTGATTCAACTCTCCTCAGTTTTGAGAAATAATCATTTAAATAATACAGTATTTATTTTTCGTTTTTGCAAATGCAAAATAAGTAGGGGAAGGTGGGGTAAGACGCGGTAGTGAGGTAAGATGGGGGCCCAAGCAAAATCAAAGTTCTGAAGTAGTTAACAAGACACTGCTAATGCCATATAACGCCTTTTCTGGTAACTTGTTCTGTGCCACAAGTGTCATGGTGGAGCGTGTGCGCTTTGAGATTTTGTAAATTTTTTTTTCAATGTTTGATCTAATTTTTGGGGCATGTAATTTGCGTGACTGTACTAACTATACTATGATTATGATATAGGATATATTTTTTTCTTAAAGCACTTTTTTCTTCAAGTTTATTTCCCATTCTTCTTTTTTCTTAAACTTTATTTTACTGTACTAAACACAATTAATCATGTCAGTTGCTCTGGTTTTATAACCTCAAAAAGTTTTGATTTTGTTAAAAGGCTGTATGGGGAAAGATGGAGTAGCAGTTTGCGAATCCAAAGACAGTTCATCATTTTATCTGATTAGCCGAAAACAATTAATGCCTTAACCGAACATGGGACAAAAAATAAAAAGACTGGTCCGAAGGCGAGGAAAAACAGCCATTATTACAGCAGCACTACGACTACAAGGGAGGCAGCGTAATACAAAATGTAAAAAATCAAAGGTACAAAAAAGTAAGCAAAAGAAAATACTTAAAAATGAAAAACCAAAAAGAAAAGCTAAGAAGAAAGTAGTAATAGATCAGAGAGTGAGACAAAAGAGGATACTGAGTGCTTGTATTGCCAAGGTTTATATTCGGAGTCCAATGAAAGTTGGGTCACATGCCAAATGTGTGGTAAGTGGGCACACTGTGGCTGCGCCGGCATAGGGGACAATGACGACGAGGCTACTCACATCTGTCCAGTTTGTGAAGATAGCGATAACTAAAAGTGCTATACCCCATCTTAACCCGGGGGTTGCCCAGTCTTACCCCACGGGTGGGGCAAGATGTAAATTTGATACTTTTTTCGTTTTTTTTGTATATATAAGAAGAATTTTGTTTTTTCGTTTTATTTCTTTAGAATTAGAAAGAAGCAAGACTGATTTTTGTCTAATAAAAGTTTCTAATTTGTGCAATTAAGATAATGCATTTTTAGTGTATTTACTTAAGGTTCTCATTTTACCCCACCTTCCCCTACATACGAAAGACGGGTTAAGACAAAAATTGAGCTCATCAAGAATAAGCTAATGGATAATTCTATAAAGTTTGTGAAAAATGTTTTTCTGATTAAGATTTTTAACTTCAAAATTTTATTCCTTCAAATAAATTGTAATTTTCTTATATACAAGTATTCTATTTATCAATTAAAAAAGAGAAGATTGATTCATTAATGTCTGCGAAAGATGAGGTAGTAATTTTACACCCTAGAGGTTGCGAATTAATGTTTTATATAATTAAATAATATGAAACACTTTAAATATTTCATGACTGATTACTTTGAGACGTTTTTGTAAATAATATATGATTAGAAATGTTTAGAATTCGTAGTTTTAAGAAAATACGAACGAATAATTTAAGGAGAGGAAAACACTATATTTTAAATCTTATCGATATATCTCAAATAAGTTGTAACCACTATCTACAAATTTTCACATAATAAATAAAAAATTTCTTAAAATCACCTTTTATTTAATTTAAAATCTTCATTTATGTACGTGGGTCCATGTGTCACAATCCTATTTTTAAAAATTAGCGAAAATGTGTATCAAATATAGTTAGAATGATTACAAATGCCCCCCGGTTTGTCAAGAAAAACACTTCACAACGATCTTCACGTACCTAATATTCAGGATATGTTCTTAGAGGATCAAGAAGTTCTTCAAGAAATCTCAGTGAAGGTTTGAAAGAGACGAAAATTCAGAAGCATCATGGATGAAAAAATATGAAGGTTAAAAATATTAATTAACTTTACACAGACACCACACACACACACGATGATCTCAACCCAAATATCAGTCATTTTATTTTATTTTTACATTTCTATTTGTGTGTGTGAGAGAGTGTGTGTGTCTATTTAGTAATATATTACTACTTGAGCCCCCCCACCCCCCGGTTTTGCTTACGTGAATTTTGTAATATCTGTAACTTGAATCTTTCTCACATTTCCATTCATATCAAGTGATGACGTTATCCCTTGGTTTTATAGTATTGGTGGGAATCCTCAATTCCTAATTTTCACTGATATAATTGAGAAAGAGTGTTTAGAAAACAAATGTCTCATTTCATTCCCTTCGAGGTCAATTTTCTAAAATGCTTTCTTGGCGAACATTTTTGATAATTTTTCGTGTCACGTTGATCTCAACCCCCACCTTTAGGGGTGTCGTGCACTTCATGTGGTCTGATGGGTACAAAATATGATTGGAAATACAATTATTCATTTCAGAATATACAAAAACCATGGAATCGCCTCTAATATCGGTCTTTTTACTTTAATTTTACGTCTCGCTCTTCCCACCCCCAGCTATGAGTATACCGTGCTTCCATGTGATCTCACCTTGAACTTCACGGCACTGGTAAATAACATAAACCCTAAAACTATGGTTTCGATGAAATTTTAATTTTTTTATATTTCAAAATTAGATTACAATAATTTTTATCCATGAATCTATCCCCCCCCCCTGCTAGAGATTGCTAGTGGTGTCTTTCTTCCAAGACGGCTGTATTTAGACTAACACGTAATCGGAATTTCACAATGAATTTTCGACGCCGAAAATTATGGGCTCGTCACTGGCATCTGTTACTTTCCATAATTTCTTTAATGGCACCCCTTTATATAAGTGCGCTGGGGTTTATACGGACTGATTTTGAACTTTGGCATCTTAGGGAATGTCACTACTAATTTCAGTGGCCCCGAAAACGATGATCTCAACCCAAATATCAGTCATTATTTTTTATTTTTTTATTTCACCCCTTCCCAAAACGAGTATATTCTCATTGTATACAGAGGATGATCGTGGACTTACTCTGCGTTGAGAATGTGGCTCTGCTCTTATGCGTCTTAAGAAACTATGTATTTACCACCGTAGTAATACACCGTAATGTATGTAATAAATCGGCCGTTTCTATTATTTGTACGTATCCCTCGTTCCCACCCCTACCACAGGGATTCTATGGGTACATTATTTCAAATGTGACTGATTGTAAACTTACGAAACCTCGGGGCTTCCTTATCCATCTTATCGGCACCGAAAATAATGGTTTCGAAACTAATATCGAAATTTTAATAATGTTTACTTGCCACTCTGTTCCCACCCCCTCCCTGTGAATTTCAGGGATGCCTTACCCCCATAGAGCTTGTAGTTAGATACTCAGTAAGCTGTGTATGAAATTTGGTTGAAATTACTCCAGGTACTCCAGAGTTATGGTAGGATACGTATATAAAATATTCCAACCTCAATTTCACTCTCTCCTAGGAGTGGATTTTTGTAAAGTCCTTTCTTAGCGAATGTCTACACCCTATAAAGAACATACCTGATAAATTTCGTGTTTGTTGGCTTTATACTTTCTGAGATTTCGTCATTAGTCAGTCAGTGGTATTTAGCTTTTTTCTATATCGATTAATACAATATTACACTTTTTCCATTTAATTTATTTATCTTAAGAGAGAGAAAGTTCGACCGAATATCCGTCATTATCAAGTTCTTATCACAAAAAGAACATGTTATAAATTTAACTTCGAACCAGATATTCCGAATAAAATAGTGGCAATAAATAATGTTTACGGTATATTACTGTATGAAAAGATACATTTTAATATAGAAAAACACTGGAGAAATATAGAAAATGCAATGTAAATTTAAAACAGAAATATAATTTGAATTGGTAACCAGACTCAACCAACAATGCTGAGCTTGATTTTGTTGGAAATTATCGAATAAAAGTTGGTGGACGATTTAAGAATGGAGTTCCATTGAAAACATTGTATGTGCCAAGTAATTTATATTCAAGGTGTTCTGTTGAAACTGTTGTGTCAAATAGTTAAAATAAGGAGAACGTTCTAAGTGACACATGTGATTTCCAAAAACCCTCCAATTACCACGAATGTACCCAAAAAGAGTATATGTGCCACTCCTGATAACCACCATTTTGCTGGTATTACGTCAAATTATTTAGACTATACTAGGTAATTATTGAACAAAATAGTAAAACATATTACAATATTGATTTCCCCGCCTGTTCTTGCTTAATCCATGTTAGCTTCGTGACCATATAAACTTTTGATCGTCATAGAAATTAAACTAGCAACAGAAGGCACCGAGGCCGATTACCACAGCATTTATATTGCCAAGAAAACATTTTTTGCAGAAAAGAAATAATTCTTTTTGGCACTAAGAACATTTTCTATATACTTGCCTCAATTATTAATTTACTGTATTTGTTTCACCTTTCAGCATAACTTCGTGAGTAATTATAGAAAAATGAGATAAAATGTGACTTAAGATGTATCGTTATTAACCGAGAAAGTAATTTGGTGACATTGTACTTTCATTCCACGGTGGTATCAACAAACAAAACAGAAAGTTCTCTGTGTTTTTTGTCCTTAGTTCAATCGATGGGAAGCAGATGAAACATTCTTTCGAGTCAGTTCATTGCTTTGTTTCGAGAAGAGACTCCAAGAACATTCCGTTAACCCTTCACGGTCCCCTTTGAAAGCACCAACATTTCTAGGAGGACAGCACATGTTATGTCCCGATCCGTCATCTTTGTTATGTCCATATAAACGGAACAGATTCAATCATAGTCGGAACGACAGTGGAAAAGCCAGAGGACAAGGATCCACGGAGGAGGAGTAATGTCTTGTTAAAATATTTATCTCGATAACCTTCCATCCTCCAGTCTGTACGACAGGCTTCGTAATGATCAGTGGGTGGAGCCACGACGTTAAAGGTCACCCATCGATCACCTGATGTTTGCTTGCTTGCTGACTGCTGTTCGATTTTTTCATTCGCTTCGCTCTGTTGGTGTTTGCTTTTGTGCTGCTGTTATTGAAAGGAGTAGAAGTTCACGAGACTCCTTCCTCAGCTCTGCTCGGGTGTTCTCCCTTTATTTCGATGTTTGTTCGCATTCAGATGGTTCAACTGGTTCGCCTGCATCGGGAACAGTTGTCAGTACACAAGGTATTTTATTTCGCATATCGTCTACAGAGTTCCATCTCATATTAGTGAAATGGCTTCAAAATATTCGTGAGCATATATTAGTTATTTCAAAGAGCTGAAAACTGTAACAAAATATTATTTAATACCAGAATCACCATAATTTGTTTCTCTAGAAAAGTACTTTTACGAGATTATTCAGCGTAATAATTTTAGTTACTGAGCCATATCCCTTCGCAGTTTTAAGAAATATATAAACTTAAATTCATTTAAAATTAAGTGATTTTCCTGGTTTTGCTCGGGCCATAAGAAAATCTACTATAAAGGAGAATTAATTAACAAATACTTATTTTCCTAAAAAAATATTTGCTTATTATTTGAGTGTAAGTATTCTTGTATTTCAAAACCAATTTTACACTTTCCATTAAAAAATGAATCCTGAAATATTTTGCTGTATCTCTTATTAAGTTGCTAAAGCATAGAACTTTCATGAAAAACCGAAGAATAACTTACGGTCCCTTTTAGGCGTTTTCACACTATTTACGGGAGGTCTCTTTTGCTAGACGCATCGAAACATAATGACTAAAACCTAAAGTTTTCACAGGAGAAGTTTACTTTAACATCTGATAAAAAATTGAGACGCAAAATATCAGACTTAAACCAAGCTAATATTTTAAATTGAATTGTTCTTCTTCATATGGATAAACCAGAAGTCGATAGTCGTTTTAGTTTTCACGAACATAGGTAAGAAAAACACACACAAAATTAATTTTTATATAACAGTATTTTATTAGGAATAGAATAAGATGTTTAATGAATTACGTAGTTCTTTGCTAAATGTAAGCATAATTAGAATGATATGAGTTATACAACTACGTTTAACGAGTCGCATATCCAGAAAATAGACTACGTTAATACGAGAGTTCTGTAATATTTCTTTAATTTGTTCATCCATATTTGGTTTATTAATGTATCAAACTGTAACCTAGGCTATATTTCAAGTTGAATGATTCTGCTTTATATGGAATTTTTTTTTTTTAATTATACATCTTTAACAATAAGAACTCTCCTATTTTTGTCACCTTTTTAAATAGAATTCTTAAATTAATGGTGAAGTTGAATGACTTTAATGTTATTTTTATTTTCTCACGTCACCATGGATAGTTAATTTTTGAACTGATTACTCAAGGGAACACCTATTTTGTTTGATTTACATCGACAGTTATTCTAACCCCATCCAGACACGCTCATTTCAAATCTATAGTTTGTTTCTCTCTCTAAGCTGTAGTTTCGTGCAATTCAATATTTCTTCTTTTTCCTCTTTTGGATTAAAAACATTAAATTCAACTATTTCATTTCTTTCATGTATTCATAAAAGAAAAATAAGAATAAATGCATCTCAAGATGCATATCAGAAAACATGGCGAAATAAATAAATTGTCCGGAATAAATATATATTATTTCAATGTTATATTCACATAACAAATACAGATAGCATAAGAAAAAGTTGATATGGATAGTTTGCAATATACATTTTTTCCATTCAAGCATTCATTATTTCAACGTTTTACGTTCGTATAATATAGCAAGAGAATCACGTTTTATGCCTCAGCATTAGTCTGCCATCATATTTTACCATCATCACCTTTGATAACGGTGTTACATAGTCTTTATATTCTGGTTATGCTCTCTTCGTTCATCACTCATCACCATGGTTTTTCGAGAATGTATTCAGGTGACCATCCCGAAAACATATTTACACACTCCTGTTGCATCCAAGGGTACGGAAAGACGACAACATTCCTTCAAAAAGAACATAATAGTTGTTCGTATATATTTCTCATGAAATTTCTTTATACTCTCTAAAGGATGTCCCTTTCTTCGGTTATTCACCTTCCTCACAAACTCACCGTAGGTGAAAGGGTTCAAAACCGTTGAACACATCTTTCTTTTTCTCTAATGACAAGCTTGAAGAAGTATAAACTATGTTTCATCATCAGAGTCCAATACCTTAACGAACTGCATAATTACTCCAATACTCACGTTGAATGCAGGAAATATTGTCTCCATTGACGATTGGTTCAATGACAATGTTTTGCTTTTCTACTAGGTCATTATAAAAAAACAACATATGTTGAATAACGATAGAACAATAAATTTTAAACATTCATTATTTTGAGCAGCGGAAATAAGGAATACAAAAGACATTCTTTTATTTGATGGAAATGAATGAAATATAAAATTATTCTATTATTTGACGAATATTAAAAAAAGAAGAACGATTTATTATTTTATTTGATGTAAATAAATAAAGAATACTAAGTTATTCTTCTATTTGACTTACAATAAATGACAAATTATTATTTTAGTTGGCGTAAATCAATAACGAATTTAAAGTTATTCAGTTGTTTGACGTACAATGAATCAAAAGATACTCTTGCTGTGGATGATAACAAAAAGTTATTTTTATTGTTGCAGTACATTTTTTTTCTTTTATTGCGGTATTTTTATTCCTAGTTCTATGAATAACAATTAAAGCCGTACGTTTTTTGTGTTGCAAGGAATATGCAACTCGAGTTAGCACTCGAGTTTCATATTGTAGAACTGACACACAAGTATGCGATTCTTTTCAATCGCTCTTTCAATCAATCCTCAATGTCACATATTAGTACAATCAGATTAAGAAGTAAAATGTCACGTTTCGGTACAACCAGGATCAGATCTTGGGAAAAACCTGAAACCTTAATTGTGAAATTGAAATGTTTTGAGTGGTGTGTAATTATGAGATTATCAGTAATAATATTCTCATCCGCAAAGTGTGATAAAATTAAATAAAACAATTTTAATTTTTGTCACTTAACAAATTGTAAACAGGAATATCAAATATCTTAGACATCGAAGAATTTTAGACAATTACTTCCTGTTATATTTTTTACGCAGCGTCAGGCAGTAGTAATATGAAAAATTAACATTAACGCACCCTACTCGATGACGCAATATCTAGAGATCATTAGTTTCGTGGACGATTTGACACAAATTTATATTAATGAAATAAACATGTTTCTATTTATTTTAAATGACATAACATCACACATATTGCATGACATGTAAATGTTGTTTATGTAACGTATTTTAATGTAGGTTTAGACTGCATCGCCACATGTATATATTAGCTGCGATTGTGATTCATTGGAAAAAATTACGTCGCTATAGAGGCACTGCAATTCTTCGGCAAACAGTGGAGAGGCGAGAGCAATCTCAATCAGTCATCATCCACTTCTAAAATTACGTTGATAATAAGGAAATCGCCTCTTGAATCCAAATTGAATAAATCGCAGATAAAAATAACGTTCTACCCGTGAAGGTTTTTACCTCATTAAAGACGCGAATCGTTGTAGAGAATTATGTTTCATTAATTATTTAAAAGCAAAATAATAAGTTATTTACTTGTGCCTTGAACGAAACGATATCACTAAGTCCTTTGTGTTGTGAACGGTACTGAAAATTTGAAATAATAGCCCGGGACTCCCCTGCAGTGGGTTTTGGTTCCACCGAACGCAGAACTGTTCCAGCTGCTTGAAGTACGAATCCAAGTACTAAAGATTTTATAGAAATAATTCCACAGAATATCAGGTTACCAGAGACAGGGTTTCTCGCAGCTCGGAGATAGTGATGTCGAGATCCTCTGCAGCGGCGAAGGTGGATTAATTAAGCACCATACAGTGAGAAGCTTGGGTCGCTGGAGGGGCTGTTGTTCTGCGGAGTGCGAGGGCCTTCTCGTGCGCCCTTCCCTTCCATTCAGACCAGCCTCTCCCTCGCTCTCTCGCTCTACTTTTCCACTTCCTTCTAAAGAGACTCTAAGATATAACACACACCTTACGAAATGTAACAAGGAAGATAACTTAAATTTTTAATTACTCCGTCTTATATAATTCATGGTATCATAGAATAATAAATACAAGGCACCGCATACGAGTCAATTTTTCTGTCTAAATTCTTTCAGTTTCAATTTTGTTATTGGTATTAAAACTTATTTAATTTTTTGGTCATTTAAACCATGAAAACCTTCAAAATGTTTCGCAAACCAGGTAAGCTCAACTTTAAACATTAATTAGTTTGTCTTTGATTTACTCTGCAATGACGACCGATGCAAAAGTTAAAGAAGAAATTAAGTATTGGATGTGATATTCTCTTTCGTAGGAAATTTGTCTTCTCCATTGCCTTTCCAATTTAATTAGGTTTAAGAACAACTTTAAGTTTCCTCGCTGTGAAGATATGCATTTTCTTCTTTGTTGGCGGATTTACCAAAATGGATTTACCTGGACAAAACAATGAATCATACATGGCTGTAGAGCTTTACTGATAGTCCAACAAGTCTTTTACTTGTTTTAATAACTCAAATGTTAAGTTTTTAAGAAATATTCGAAATGTAAACGTGGATATATTGATATTTCTCTTAAAATAATTAACCTATTAACTATAAATGATTGATGTGGAGTGCACAGTTTCGTAACTTTTACAAGGCATGACTGGGATCCGATGACACGAATTTCTTTTGGTTCGAATAGCTGCATTAAACAAATGATATGTGTTTGGTTATTTACTACAGTACTGTATTTCATTTTATTACTTTAAATATTATATAAACGTTGCTAAAAAGAAATCAAATCCAATATTTCTGCATACCTAGAAGATGAGTCAAAGTTTGCTCTGCACTGTTATGATATTCCTTTGCAATTTGAAGAGCCAAGGGGCTCTTGATGTAATATGGGCACCCAGAAACGCAGCATTGTTATTGTAACTAAAGCTCATCTGTCTTTCCCTCTACGTCTCCTGACATTAATTAGAGCAGGGCGCATAAAGGATAACGGTAGCATCCATCGTCTCATTAACACTACTCCACTTGAGATGTGACCACGAGCAAAGCATTACAGCCACAGTCTAAACTTTACGTATCCTGGCGACTCTTTGAGCCTTACAAAATGTATACATCGCAATTCATGAATACAAAATGTGTACATCGCAATTAGTGTTGAGTTTTATTTTTTATTTACTGCACACCAATTTATTTAATTAATTTTTCAACAAATACACACTAGCATTTCTAACATAAGAGGAAATATTCTTAAAAGATAGCTTTTAAGAAATGTTATATATTAAATTAAAAATATTTAGGTACTTTTTGTCAGTCAATTTCCAGACAAGCAAGATACTTTCAGACAAGAAACAAGTAGGAGACTATGATATAAAGAACGTTTGATAAAGTTTCATTGCATAAAAGACCGAGTGCTTCCCACTCGTCTTTCCTAACCAAAATGTAATAGTACGAAAATCAATATCAATCAGTTAAACGCTGTAGAAAGGATTTCTATATTCAATTTTTTATTTACCTCAAAAGACGCGCAATGTATCAAAAAAGTATGTCTAAATTATGTTCACTTATCATTGCAAATTAAAATTATACCCTACTTTTCGCAAAATCCTTTTTCTGTAATTGGAAATGTCCACTGGGCGTAACACCTAATAGCCTAATGTTATAATACATTGGTTTCTAGCTTACGATGAACAGAAGTTAATTTTATCTAATTCAATTTTTTATAAAATGTGGTCACATCACCAACCCAAATTTCATCGTAGTATACAAAATCCTTAATCCGTGGCTACACATTGAGGTGCAGTCGACGCACGCCGCAGCACAGCACATTTTCTGTGGCTTCGTGTTGTCAAGGAGTTGAGAGGCAGCGCAGGGGCTGCACAGACGCAACGCAGACATGCCAGCGGGACCCTTGTGGACCTGCTCCAAATTCTATGCCACGCACTCGTGCAACGCAGGCGTGCCTTATGCTGTGCTGCGCTGCGTGCGTCGACTGCGCTTCAACGTGCAGCCACGGGTTAAGGATTTTATATACAAAGATCTCTGAAGTAGGTGTGGAATCGTCAAAAACCATTCTTCTTGTACATTTTATGTATGATCAGGAAACTAAAAACACAATATTTGTCCAGTTGATGCTTCAGTGCACAAATGAATATAGTTTCATTTAAATGTACATGTTGATATCACTACAATAAGGAATAATCAAAAATTAACTGAAATTCTTGAAGAAATATTTCCATGTGGACTGTGACAGGATCACAAAAACGTTTAATTACTATATCTCAGTATGAGATGAATTAAGAAATTACTTTCGGAAGGCATCATAATAGATACTTTAAAACAAACAATAAACCAACTCAGGTCGTATACCTTGGAAAATGTATAAGTAGATATCTCAATAATGCACTGAAACACCTAAAAAAGTACTGGCGTACCAACTTGATGATATACTTTCACAGAATTTGACAACGAAGTTCCAACCAATATTTACATCGCAATCATTTTGGCAATGACTTCATACGAAAGATACTACAACAATGCGATTTTTTAAATTTCAGAAAAGGAGAAACATACTTATTCTTTTCACTTTGATGCTCTGTGCAATGAAAACTTTAAAAACATCAAAAAATTGTGAGTAGTATTAAAAATTACGACCGTAAAATCACATTAGATGGAGTAGTAATATTACTGCAGAAAACGTTAAAACGTTATGCATTACCCCATTTTATTATTTACGGATTAGAGCACCACTCTTTCCCTACCACCTTCTACACGTTTCTCATTGGGTGCACAAATCACCTCATATGCCTCTTTAACTTAAGCACACTGCTAATCCATACCACTGAAAGAAAACGATATCTTTGCATCCCTCTCCTTAATCGAGTGATTTAATCGATTGACAAAATACCGAGTCAGTAGATACCTAGTCCCTGAGGATATAAGAATGGACTTGCACTTCGTAATTGGTAATATGTTTGAACGGGAGACCGGCGTTTTAACACGATGCATTACGATTTATCATAATAATCCACCGACATCTTAATAGATACCATAAATATTACAAAGTGTAGTAATTGTGAGAATAGTAGCGTTAATGCAAATAAATTTTATAGTCTGTGACGTACAAAGTTCAGAGATTACCATTGCACCTCTTTATGGACTACTTAGGAAACACGTCAAGTGGAAGTGGGATAAGAATATGGAGAAAATATTTCAGGATGTGAAACATACTCGTATGTTTTTGACAAGTATTATGTTATCACATCGTAATTTCGGTGAGGAATTTACCTTGCAGACGGACAGTAGTCGAGTCGGAGTGGGGGCGATTTTACTCCAAGGCAAAGGTGAGGATGAAAGAGTGGTCTTTGCAGCCAGTCGGACATTGAAAGGGGGAGAGATGAGATATACGACCACGGCACTGGAGGCAAATGCCATCGTGCGGTCAGTAGCAAGAATTCGTCAGTATTTAGCATACGAACACTTCACTATTAGAACAGATCACAAAGCACTTATTTTTTTTAAGCGATGTCATCATCAGAATGATCGGCTGTATCGGTTGACGCTGTGGCTACAACAGTTTAACTTCACCGTAGAGAATTGTGAGGATAGAAAGAATATTTTACTCTATTGAGCCGAAACTTTCCTCCTAAACAGAATAGCGAATATAATCCGATAACGGCAGTCATAGAATTTTATACTTATCCCTCTCCTTTCGATAATATTCAGCAATTGGAAAGTCTACAAGATAGTGACGCTGCATTGTCAGAAATTAAGTCATTTTGGTAGGGAATATGAATCCCAACAATCCACGATATCAGGAATTAAACAAAGATCCCACTAAATGGAAATTAATAAATAACATATTACTTTTTAGAATAAAGAAGAACCCCAATATTTATTGAATTTGGATACCCGATGGTATCGTAGAAGATCTTGTTAAAATGATACACACAGAACTTGTACATTAGGGTGTATATAAGATATACCCTGTGTTAGGGAGAAATGGTTATTTAAAAATATGTGTAGGTGGATAAGAAGTATTATTGGAAAATGTATGCTTTGTTTGAAAACGAAACATCCAAATCGCAGCTACTACGGAGAAATGATTAATATTATTCCACAGGAACCAAACTAACTGTACGCCTTAGATATTTATGGTTCTCTACCAAAAACTCAGCACGGTAATCAGTATATCTTAGTATATATTAGTGATAATGGATGTGCTTTCCAAGTTCACACTGTGTTATCCAATGAACAAGGTCAGTACGAATAATTGTCTCCGTAGACTATAGGAGTTCATGAACGTCGCAGGTAATCCAAGTAAGGTCTTATCTGACCACGGGACTCAATTTGCAAGCACTAGATGGAAAAATGAATTAAACAATAGGGGAATTGGTTTAATTCTATCAATTATTAGATATCCCCAAGGTAATCCGTCCGAAATAATTATGAGAGAAACGTCTAGATTATTTCGGGTATACTTTCTTGATGGACATCAGGATTGGAAAAAAATTAATCCCCAAAATCAATCTATGGCTTAACATTATTCCACATACTAGCACTGGCGTCTCTCCTCAAGAAATACATTTCGATAGACTACCTGTATGTCCATAAAAGTTCTTAAATATACCGGAACTTGGCGATGTAAATCGCATTACGCCGGTATGTGTGGTACATGAAAATTTAAGGAAACAAGGATGAACCCGAAAAAGAAAAAGGAAGCAGGGACCACACACATCAAATAAATCAGAAAGTGTTGTTGAGGGTTCCTCAATCCTATTATATAAGAATGATATTGCATCAAGGACCCTATGTTGTTAACAAAATACACAATAACGAAGCAGAACAGTGACATAGAAGGAAACTTAATTGGTAGATATAATTTCAACAATCTTAGATCCTAAATTAATCTAAATTAACATAATTTCAATTTCTTGGAATTGAAATTGCTTGAATTTTCCAAGTAGTTCTCACAAATATAATTTAGAGTATAGAAAATTGTGATAGATACATTGTGTTATTACAGAATATCATATTTAATAAAATAAAAGGAATCGTTACTCAGGAAATTCTATTTAATGTTCATATATTTTCAAAATAATTTTTATATCTCTATCTTTATCTGATATGAAAAAAGCTAGTAACTTTATCTTTCTTTGGATCTGTCCAGAAAGCAATAATGGTGTATGCCAAAGGACATAAATATGAATTTAATTCAATCTATATGCTTAAGTGGTGTAAAGTAGTAAATACAACGCTTGTGTATATGAGTGAATGTAGATAGAGAGACTTCATGGGATAAAACACATAAATCTCATAAGGGCTGTGTGGCGACGGAGGCGGCGACCTAGGCGACTGTGGAGACGGCGAGAGACTAGAGAACACGAGACGGGGGTACAACGAGGCGACTCTTCGCGCCGGCACCGGGGACTCTACTCCGCATGCAAGAAGTTGGTGGACCGGCCAGAGGCGACTGTTCGCGACGGCATCGGGCACTCTACCCGCGTGCAAGGAGGCTACCACGTTCTCCAATTTTGCGGCCGCTGGGCTGCCTGAATCTCGGATGGAAGAACGATTCTTTTGTTATTGAGTTGGATTTAATTTTGTTTTGTTTTTTAGTAATAAATAATTTGATTGTTGCTACGTGTTCCTGCCTCAGAGACTAGCCGGCTCCCTCAGCCCGTATAGCCGGTGGTTCCTCTCGGCCCCGCAATAATCAGTGATATTTCTCTTTGGCAGTATATATGGATTTGTTTAATTATAATTGTAAAATTATACATGTATGGATTTACTTTAATTATCGCAGGAAATATGGGTGGTAGTCCCAGTGCTCAAAGATGGGCATGTGCTGATTAAGTAAACTTGTAATAACTTATTTAATCAACTGGAATTGGCGCAGTGGCAAGCTGGGGGTACTTTTTTAAACAATAAATTTCAGTAAGTATACTTCAATTTATTTTTTTGGGTGGGGAATATGTACCCAGATGTGATTTTGACATTTTTATTTTTGTCGAGTCTTTATCAGCTTGCTCAGAGATATGAATAGAGGTCGGCGGTCGGCAGTGATCAGTGAGTGGTAAAATCAGTGAGAGAATGGCTGAGTAACAATCAGGTCAAAATAAGTTGAGTGTCAGTTAAAAATGAAGAGAATTTTGGTTCGTGCAGTTTCGATGATTTCGGAGTGCCTGGTTATTATCGTGACGTCCTTTATGTTGCGGTCATAGTTTCCACTGTGCGACGACCCTTACCATGTGTTCCTGGTGCTAGTTCAGTTTCGCATAGCTCATCGTCGCTGCACATTACCGGTTACTGAGGTCACGTCATACCTGTCAGCGCGACCAACCAGAAAACCTTGCCCCAGCCGATGAGCAAGCTGAGAAATCCTCGTATGACGCGTTTCTTCCGAGGTTTCACTAGAACTTGTTATAAGTTGTTTCCAATTCATCTGACACCACTGATTTTGGCGTACGTAATTTGAGAAGTATATTTGCCTCTTTGCGTTATCGAGGAGGTCAAGCCTTTGTTATTACATGTTATCAAGAATTAATTTTCTCAGGAAACACATAATAATGTTTCAGCTATTAAACAGCATTAACAAATGATGTTAATTATTCTGTAGGCATTGATCTGTCTTTCCTTTGATTAGTAAACACGAGTGTTTGATTTGACTAAAGAACTAAGTAGTAATGTTATAAGAAATACAATTATTATACTTTCAACTATTAAACGATATTACAAAAGGTTATTTATAATTTTTTTAAATTTTGTTTCTTTTCTTTGATTATTAAATGCAAATGTGGTTGATTTGACTATGTAAATTCAACTAGAATAATTTCAGTCTATATCTTCTTTTGTTTAGGATTTCTTCACTAGAAAGTCTGAATACATTCTGAACTATTTTGTAATTTACTGTTTAATAAAATGTTATTGTTCCAATACCGTCTATCATACCTTTGACCTTTATATTATTTCTTATTTAGTTACAATTGGTTCCAACGTATGGCAAGTTGAGTTTTATATATATTATCACAACAAATTAAGTCAAATTTTGTTACAATATATTGAAAAATGTACAAGACAAGAAACACATACAAAAAATTAACACTCT
Source organism: Laupala kohalensis (assembly GCA_002313205.1). Taxonomy (NCBI): domain Eukaryota; kingdom Metazoa; phylum Arthropoda; class Insecta; order Orthoptera; family Trigonidiidae; genus Laupala; species Laupala kohalensis. The sequence continues at coordinate 615,888 of NNCF01126784.1, forward strand.
GAACATTTGTAGAAGAGTATATTAAAACGCATATCATATCTTGTAATGGAATTCACTGGAATGCACAATGCCGCGGTACTTTTATAACGCTATTTATGCGCAATAGATGCAATTAGCACTTGATAGTGCTCAAGCCTCCATATAGAGGAGGTCTTTGAAATTATCTAATTTGAACATGATATAGATTCTCACTAACAAAGCGAATATGAACAGTTGTTAGTATTGGAGACATCATTCGATAATGTTTTATAAAATATACTACAAACAACACGTATCTATGAGCTACGACTATATGTGTCTAAAACAAAAACTGTGTAGTTTAATTACGTCAAAGTGAATATAAAAAACCCAAGCTATATGGACAAAAGATTTAAATAGTTAAGAAACATCGTTCTCTAGCTTTAGTTTTAGATGATCGCTCTGAACACCTATAATATACAATAATTAAGGTCAAAAAGGATTATTTGACCGTTTAAGAGTCGTTTGAACAAAGTTCAATATTGATCAATGGGATGTGGTTAAATTGTATGAAGGGGCCCGATTTTATCATATGGAAGTTTGGCCTGAGGACACCGAGTTCTTTACCAAGTGATAGAAAAGAAACAACAGACAATTCAAAGATTATGCCTACTACGCTAGGTCACCCCTGCAGCAGACATGATAACACCGCGTTTTTACTCCATTGGTACATCTCGTTGCTTTCCTTTCGCTGCGAGGCCTATTAAATAATATTTCAACGATGGATATTCAATAAAAACAAAAATAATGGTTTGCTAAATCTTCATTTAAAGGAGTTATAGCTTCATGCATTTACATAACATATTATTAATTGAATATGTTTGTAATCTACTAGAACTTATCATATGAATATCTCTTACAATGTAAGAATGTTCTTCAGAATTTCGAGATTCATTTCCTATCCTGATGGGGAATACTGATTGGTTTCCTTGAATCTTTTTATGATGTTGCTAATGTGAGGGACATTTCAAAAAAAAAAAGAAGAAAATTAAAAGAACTGACCTTGCTTTAAGTTTGGGAAGCAGGGCAAATGTCGCGGTTCCTTCCTCTTAGCTCGCGTTTAGGTTGGCCGAACCTAGTTACGGGATTGGATACGACGTAGGGGGAGTGGGGGAAGGGATCTGGTTAGGGTTGGAAGGAAGTGGGGTCTGTAATAGAGAGACTCAAAGTTTGAGTCGCATTTAATACTTACACAGAGTTGTGGAGAGGTCGAGCGTTGGCCAGAGTGAAGTCGGTAGCAGCCATGACGTAACGGTTCTAAGTCTGAACCTGCGCCGAGAGGACTCTGGACCGCCCAGCTTCCGACTCCCAGAGGATGGCGGCGTAAGAGATGTCGCTGAGGTGTCACCTCATAGGCAACTCCTAAGCAATGCCAGCTCCTAGTCCACTTTCTGACTCTCTAACTCATTGTCTGCTTTTCGTTTATATACTGTTTGCTCCCCTACGTCATTCCTCATTAACCCACTTCCTCTGGCCCCATGTCCTCATTACTATGTGCTGGGTGTCTTCACATCTTCCCCGTTCCCGAAAAAAGAGAAAATCCGGTGCTCGTGAAGACACCAGCCCTTACCTTTTCATTTTCTTACAATAACACATAAAAAATAAAGGATTTGCTCCTAACCTGCATATATTGGTTCGCGTGGCGCATTAAAAACTAAAAAAAAAATATAACTATTCACAGGTTATTTACAATCTCTTCGTCCGCCTGCGTATTAAAATATACACAACACAAAAGAAAGGAAAACAATTTCCTATAACTGTGGAAATAATGTTACCTGCACAGGGGCTACACTTATGATGGAAATTGGTGTGTTCTCTTTTTGTCCCACTTTCTCTTTCTTATATCTACTTACTCCATTTATTATAATTATACATGTCAGAGTCCCTACGCTGATATATATGACCCACCTCAAAGTGTACATCGTCTCCGCACTGTTTTCACATGCCTTCCGTAGTGTCCAATGTTTTTTTTATGCCAGCTATTTGCACTCTATAAGTGTACCGTATTTTTAGAGTATTTAAAAATTTGTCTACTGTTCCTTAGCTCTCTTTCAGTTTCATACTAGAGGTATTAAAAATTAGCTTCGAGGATTGCATTTTTGGAACTACCGTCGGCATCGTATAATTAAAAACATCAAAAATGGGGGGTGACTGTCCAGAGCAACCCCGTGCGAGTGAAAAGCTTCCCTCTCTTGCTAATTTAACTGCACTTTGGTGCCCCACACATGAAATGTTAATTCAGGTATCCTCGCTGACAGCATAGTACCACTTTCCAGGAATTTCTCCCGAGGCGAAAAGCTCGTAGGGGTTTTTTCCCACACTGACACTGCAATACTGCTTCATCCCCTTGGTGTTATTTAAAAATACTACTATGCTGCATGAGCGGGTGGAGGAAAAAAGACTGGGAAGTGGATGGGCACAATGTGACAGACGCCTCTAGTCAATCGCCCAGTGAGTCTCATTAAAGAAGAAAAATTGGGAAGAATCAGCAAACACAACTAGATAATTAGAATCTGGAATCAAAACCTCGTTTCGCTCGGTATTGTTTACGACCACCGGCCATGCCAGAGTACTGTATAGGCAGAACTTCCGGCCCTGGTGGAATGCCTAGCTCACTAATATGGTTTTCCCTTGTGTGTTACTGAGTCCGCGCACCCGCTCTACTGAGTTCACTGTTTGCTATGTAACAGTCGGCTATGGAGCCCTACGAACGCCAAGCCTCCCGTTAGCGAGCTTGTTGCATTGGTCAAGACGGAAAAAGGTAAACTTGGATGGAGGATCGTGGATGTAAATTTTCCCAGCTCTGCAATAGGTAGTTTAGATGAATTTTTTGCACTATCTGCCTCAATACCTGAATGTGCTGCATCAGTGCGGTGTACCCTTCTTGTACTCCTCCAAACACCACACCTGTCTCATTGTACAGTGATACTAGCCCAGCGAGAACCCTATGATCTACATTTACCATGTCATGTAAGGCATCCAACGTCCCCACGGTATTTGATAGTTTGACGAGCCCTTAAGGCCCCACAAAAAGATATTTGATAGCATCTGGTCATGTCTCCCGAATATAGCCGAAACGTTGGAAAGATAGTGATACGGGTATTTAGCGCCTCTTGCGTATCTTCTCGAAGGTGACTAATTTGCTTTATTAAAATTTGAATTTGCTCGTCCGTGGCACTAGTTGTCAAGTAACGCAATCCCTTCCCCAAAATATTTACCAATCCTCTTTTTTCCCGTGCACTACCTGCAAGATATCTGATTTGTTCTCGTAGTCCCTTCACTTCCTGGTTCAGTTTTTCACTTCACACTTTCACTTCCTAGTGCACTTCAGGAAGCTGAACCGAACTAGGCTGCATCTCTATGCTTCTCCCTCGCTCCATACCTCATACACCTGTCACTCAGGTCAGGATCCTGGATTTAGGCAGGTGTAGGCTCTGGAACGATCTCCTCGCTGTGACGGAGCTTCCCCTGGCTGCCTTCCACCCATCCGACACTTCTGTAGGGAGGGCTGCGTCCCGGTGTCCACGGTGCTTTCGCCAAGGCTGCAGGCAGGAATCCCCAGGACTCCCTGTATACATCTCTATCAACTAAGGTGCTCTCCCTGGCCTAGGTCGGAGACCATGAACTTTGAGGAACGCCTCGCGCCCCCGCCTTCGACTCTGGTTGTAAACTCTTTTCCTCCCCCGACATTGTCGCGCCTGCCAGGACCGCAACAGGTCCTCGTCTCTCTGGTTCTGGTGGTACAGGGAAGAGATTTCTGTGATGGGCGCACACTGTGCGTCCTGTGTGTAAGTGTTCTATTAAGAAGATAACCGGAATTCTTGGTTGTCCTACTATGTACGGACCTTCCCAGCGAGGTGTAAATTTCCTACGCCCTGGAGTGATATAAAATTTTTTCCTAAAAACCCACTGTCCCTCAAAAATGGGATTCCAAATTCTAGTCCGACTCGTCTTTTCTTTTTCTCGCTCTACATATTTCCCATTAAATCGATGTAGTCACGTTTTTGACGGCATGCACTTCTTTTTTGCATTCCCTGCTCTTTCAAGTACCTTTTACGTTTTCTAGTCTGTTTTTCCGAAGCTGTTCCCTCTATCGGAACTTCCTGCGAACTATCTACCGTACAAATAATTGGTAAAGTGTTTTTCGCTTGAGTTTCTTCCCCTACAATTAGCTTTTCCCTCTGTATTTCATTTACTCTTAAGCGCACAACGACCAACGGGCTTGGTGCTACAACTATCTCTTCCGACAGTCTAACCGATTTTAGTTGAACATTTTTATTATTTATTCTGTGATAAGTGCTTTTTTGGATTTTCAAGTTCTCTATTTTATACTGATTTCGTACATTATCCCATTCGGAACTATCTGACTCACTTTTCCTGACTTCCGTTTTACTATTCTTGTCCATACCTTCACGGCCGTGCCTCACTTACTCATACTCATCTGAAAATTCCGGTTCATTCACACTTAATATTCCACTAAAGCAACTATTCTCCACATATTCCTCTTTAATACAAATACCCGTATTCTCGGCGATCTTCGTACTCGCTATGCCACCTTGGAAACCAATAACTGACTCCGTTTCCTCTTCTATACGAATACCCGACCTTTCGGTGTCCATTGTATTTGTCATAACCTCACGGCAACTCACTACTAAAACTTCTGCCCCAGTTACACTATTTACACCTGAATTTTCAATTCGTTCATTTCATTTTGTACATTCACACTATTCAACTAGGTATCAGTTTCGTGACCCATTTTTAGTACTTCCAGCTCAACGAATACACACAACGAATACATCCTACTCTGTGGCTCTAATGATTTTACTAATTTCTCAATTTCGTTTTCACTCACAGCGTCCAACACTTCGCAACTATTCTCTGGTATATCCTACCTTTCGCTTGCTGACCTACTGATATTATGGGTCAGTGGTTGTTGCAATATTTCGACAAGTTCCTGATCTAATTCTCCTAACAAATTCACCGCTTTACTGATTTTAGTTTCGTTGTGCATTATTACCTCATTATTATTTAATAAATGTAATCTACTCCTAGGTTTAGACGAATACAAGTGTACCGTGTGACCTTCTGATAAGATAATCCTTTTTCTGCCAGGACAAATAAAACTATTAAATTTGGCGAAGAAATCAAGCCCTATTATTCCATCGTACTGTGTGGAACCCATCTCTATAACTAATACATCATGATCATATTTTTTTCGTAAATTTCTAACTTTAATAAACTTTGCCCGTAAATTTTCAAAGAGTGACCTGACAAACTTGTGATTTTCTCCGTGTACTCTTTAGTGGATATTTCCCTAGTGGAAATTTATCAGCGTTAATAATTGTTACCGCTGCATCCGTGTCTATCAAAAACTGACACTGTTGTCCCCATATTTTCAATTCTAATTTTGAAACCGATTCTGGTTGTACTGCTGCGATCATTGCTCGCTTAGCTGAACAATCGGCGTCTTCCCGTTTTTCTGACATTGGTCTGGTAAGTGGCCTTCCCCCGCAAAGAATGCACATTTTGAAGGGACAATCACGTACCCTATGTCCCTTTCCACAAATGAAACAACCTTGAGGGGGTTGGCGACAGCTGTTCGCGAAATGACCTACTAAATTACATTTGTAACAACGCGGCGGTTTCCTACGTAACAGCGCGTGCCTCCCGTCACAATTATCGTCCTGCTAAGGTTGCGTGGAAACGATGGAGGCGTACTTGCGGGCAGCGGCGGTGGTTTTGCTGAGTGCATCAATGTTACGCAACTCTCCTCTATATCGCATGTCGAATAACTTTTTAAAATTTGCTCTTCAACCAGCGTGAATGATTCCGCTTGAATCATATTCTTTGGATCTCTCACTGTCACAAACCGACCCAATTCTGGTTTTTACCCCGCCAAAAATTGTGCCAACAGTCTTTCTTCAAAGATTTCCTCTGTTGTTTCCTTACACAGAGTGCCGTATGTTATTAACAATTTTCTACATAACCCCCTTAAACGAGTCGAAAACTCCGTTACAGATTCGTTCGGCCTCAGTATACTCGTACAACTTGAAAATAACTTTTCCAGAACAATCGATGTTTTTTGGTAAAAATCTATTTTTTAAACATGAACTAAATATCTCATAATTATCCCATAAATGCGGATAGTATTCCAAAAAATTCGCAGCTCTCCCTCCCAATCGCAATCTAGCGGCTGCCAACGCATTAAAGATCCACGCATTAAAGTGACTAATAATGCGTACTCTGTCCAATAACGTTTCTATGGAAAATTCATCATCCCCTGAGAAGGTAGGAATCAGCATTACGTTGATCCCAAATCCTGAGACAGGCAATAATAATAATAATAATAATAATAATAATAATAATAATAATAAATTTATTGTCAAAAAACAGTTCAGATGTATTTTTAGGTAGTTTTTTCTTCATGCGAATTCAATTCTCCTGACCTCGCGGCGTCTAGAACATTTATTGAATGTCCCTAATCTATCATTTTTTCCGAACTTCCCCTTTCCCATGATAATGGAAGATTCATTTTTGCCCTTGAATGAGTCTAACCCTTAAAAGTGTGTTGTTTGCGTACGTAAGACGGACCCAGATGGGAAACCAGAGACACGACACACCCATGGCCGCTCTGACAGAAACATTGTACACAAATGATTATGAACTCTGAGAATTTCTAAAAGAAGGGTTTTTATAGAAAAACATGGATGATCTTGAGAATACTTTACTTTTGATGTTTATGTGCTCTACCTCGCTACCTTCGTGCGCTCATTTCTACTGCCTACTGTGGGTTCCCCCCGAACTTGACACCGAAACATAATTATTTTACGTAACATCAAATGCTGTGTTCATCAGAATTAGAGTCTAGTCTTGGCCTGAATATAACATTTTAATCTTCTGAAGGAAATTTGCCAATATAGCTTGTTTTGTATATTAGAATTAGAATATACCGAATTAGAAATATTTTGGCCCGATCAATAAACCCCGTCCTTCATTTCTTGCTGCAATTTCTGGATTTCTACATAAGAATCTATAAATGGACTTGGTGCTCAGTCCTTTTTGCCTGAACATATTCGTAAAATTTTAAGAGAACAACCAAAAAATAAATAAAACTGAGAGAAATGAGAAAATTCAAAAGAATAATTTCCTTGAAATAACTCGGCTTGCCTGGTTTTCGTCACTATTTGCTGTGATACATTCTACACTCTATTTTTGATACTATTGAGAGGATTTCTAGGGGACTGCACTCCACACCGGACACTATTTGTCAGGTGTCATCTTATTATTCAACTTGATAATTTGCTTGAACCCTATGCTACTAATCTCAAGATTAATTTGAAGGAAAATCCGTTGAACTACTGACATAACGTATCGTGGTCATATTGAAAGAAAGTCTGTGGAACAACCCCACACTGATACTACTTGTCGCGGTTCCTTCCTCGTAGCTTGCGTTTAGGTTGGCCGATCCTAGTTACGGGATTGGATACGACGTAGGGGGTGTGGGGGAAGGGATCTGGTTAGGGTTGGAAGGAAGTGAGGTCTGTAATAGAGAGACTCAAAGTTTGAGTCGCATTTAATACTTACACAGAGTCGTGGAGAGGTCGAGTGTTGGCCAAAGTGAAGTCGGTAGCAGCCGTGACGTAACGGCTCTAAGTTTGAACCGAGAGGACTCTGGACCGCCCAGCTTCCGACTCTCAGAGGATAGCGGCGTAAGGACTGTTCCTGGTGTGTCACCTCATATGCAACTCCCACGCAATGCCAGCTCCTAGTCCACTTTCTGACTCTCTAACTCATTGTCTGCTTTTCGTTTATATACTGTTTGCTCCCCTACGTCATTCCTCATTAACCCACTTCCTCTGGCCCCATGTCCTCATTACTATGTACTGGGTGTCTTCACGACACAAAGAATCGCTTGGGAACACAAAAAACGTAATTACATTTTCACTAAAACTTAAAGGAAAAACTGTTATATGCTTTTTAAATTTAATGAAAAACAAATAGTTTAAACAAAAAACAAGTTATAGTATTTAAATGCGTGAATTGATAACTTTATTTTATTTGAAATTTTAGATTTTCAAATCTATATGACTAAAGAACCATATAATTGACGCGCTGTATTTGTTGCGTCGTTCATCGATTCGCTAAACCACACCATACGCGCTAGTAGGATTCTATGTTTGTCACCAGACAATGTCTCTGCGAAAAGACCCGTGCAAACAACGACTAGCCGGTAAGTACGCTAGCGGCGTTGCAATGCTGCGTTGAAACTAGCCCCGTGTACATCCGTCTTAAATGAGGCAGACTCAAATTAGAACATATGGTGCCCTGTAATGACAAGATCGCAGACAAAGTACCTGATTGACTTCAACTCGTAACGCATTTATATGAATGTATGAGATTAATTTTCGATCGTGAAATAAAATAAATGAAATGAAATGTAAGCGATTCCTCCTATTATTTTATTTCTGGACAGGCCTTAATCGAATAACCCAGTCGAAAATTCATAAAACAAATATATAAGAAAGGAAAAGAAACAATGAGTCTCCTATATTTGCACCATGGTGTAGGTAATTGTCAACAGTGCTAATAAAATCATGCCACAGGATGCGATTATTAATTATTATTTTTATTGTTATTATTATTATTATTATTATACTTATAACTCTCAACGTAATATTTTCATTAAATATATCAAAATAAGGTTCATGAAATAAATAACTTTTTTCCACAATTTCTATCATAATAAAAATAATTGCATGTGGAAAAAAGGGAGAAGCGTGAAGAAATATGCACATGTATGAACAGAAAAATTTATTAGGAACATAATTTTTAAAAAAATATGACGTTAAATTAATTAGGTTATTTTTTAACATGTTTTGGCTACTTTTCACCATTATCATATTGACATATAATCTTCGACAAAAGGTTCAGGGATAACTGTTAAAAAGTTTATTTGACAAAAGATTCTCTGTAATTGAAAATAATCAATTATATTGTGACTCCATACTGCAAATTATATTACATTTAATAATTTTAAAAATGTGTTTCAAATCATTAAACAAAATACGTGTGTATTCACTTATGTCAGCACCAGGGTTGGCAATATTCTTATACTTATGAATAAAAGATGATAAATTGAAAAATCATTCGTTATTCTTCGAAGCAAAAATAACGAATAAAAATATATTCTTTTATTTTACGTGTTCAGAATAACAATTAAAAAGTTAATCTTTCCTTTGATGTCAGTAAATGAAGAATAAAATGTTATTCTTCTATTTGACTAAACTGGAATGACGAATAAAAATCTATTATTTCATTTGATGAGCATAAGTTACGAATAAAAAGTCATTTGTTTAATTGTCAAACTTTGAATGACGAATAACAAGTTATTTTTGTATTTGTCTAAATTTGAATGACGAATAACAAGTTGTTCTTTCATTGGATGTAAATAAATGAGGAATAGAATTCTATTCTTTTATTCGAGCAATACTGAATGACGAATAACATGTTATTTTTTTATTTGACCCATAAACAAATATTGAATTATTCTTTCATTCTAAAAATATAAAAACATAATTTAAATTCCACTTTTTTGATTCTTGGTAGAATAAATAACAAATACGGTTAAGCCTTTTTTTGATGTTATGAATAACTAAGTCGAATGTGAATAGTGGTTGTACTGTTCATAATTAGAATGTAATTATTATCTTGCGTATGAACATACAAAATTAATGAATAATTATAATGTACAGTAAATGTTGATATTCTTTAGGTTAAATGAGGATTTATCTTAAAAATTAAGTATCATTGGAAATTGCTCATTGAATTTTTAATGACTGAAAATTTTATGAGTATACGGATTAATTCTAATATAATACGATTTCTTCAGATTTTCACTAAATATATTGAATGAAAAATTATGAACTACTCGTAATAAAATTTGAATGACATGAGTCAACATCTTAACTTCATATCACTTACCGTGGCACATGAGAGCAGGAATTTACTAGAGTGGTTTAAGTGGTTTACAAACAATTCAGACTGTATTAATGTACTTTTGATTTTTTAACAATCAAACGTTTATAAATAACACCGTGTTAGAGTTAATACATTTAGTATATGCATGTCGATAATTTTAAAGGTATAATCATAAAAACTGTGTTTCCATAGTGAAACATCCATACATTGAAGTATTCTTGAAGTGAGGCTTTGGATAACCTTTTGCAGGTGTTAATGTTCCTGTAGTTTAACTATTGTTTATCAAATTAATCATGTTACGTCGAATGAAAATGGTAGACGGGACCGGGATTCGAACCCGGGACCTTGAGCTCTACGCGCTCATGCGCTTACCGACTGCGCCATCCCGTTCGCTTCTCGGGTCCGTCTATCATTCTCATTCAACTTGTGAAACCCAAAGACCNCCACTTTTTTTGTTCTTGGTAGAATAAATAACAAATACGGTTAAGCCTTTTTTTGATGTTATGAATAACTAAGTCGAATGTGAATAGTGGTTGTACTGTTCATAATTAGAATGTAATTATTATCTTGCGTATGAACATACAAAATTAATGAATAATTATAATGTACAGTAAATGTTGATATTCTTTAGGTTAAATGAGGATTTATCTTAAAAATTAAGTATCATTGGAAATTGCTCATTGAATTTTTAATGACTGAAAATTTTATGAGTATACGGATTAATTCTAATATAATACGATTTCTTCAGATTTTCACTAAATATATTGAATGAAAAATTATGAACTACTCGTAATAAAATTTGAATGACATGAGTCAACATCTTAACTTCATATCACTTACCGTGGCACATGAGAGCAGGAATTTACTAGAGTGGTTTAAGTGGTTTACAAACAATTCAGACTGTATTAATGTACTTTTGATTTTTTAACAATCAAACGTTTATAAATAACACCGTGTTAGAGTTAATACATTTAGTATATGCATGTCGATAATTTTAAAGGTATAATCATAAAAACTGTGTTTCCATAGTGAAACATCCATACATTGAAGTATTCTTGAAGTGAGGCTTTGGATAACCTTTTGCAGGTGTTAATGTTCCTGTAGTTTAAATATTGTTTATCAGTAAAATTATAGACACTTATGAGTTAGAACGTGATGTTTTATACCTGCCGTTCACCTTGTCAGCCATATTAGCTGTAATTATAACACGCATTTCAAAATTTATTCTTTATTGCTCATCACACAACTGTCGACATGTGATGTTACGGCGTTTGTAATATTTGCGTCGTATGCACTAATTATAAGGAGCACCTTACGGGTGAATTCTGGAGAATGGAACAGAGATGGGTGATAGAATTCACCTCCTAATGTAACATTAATAACAGAAATATAATATTGAAGTTGTCCAGAACCCACTCGACGCTTCGTTATTCCCGTTGCGTCAGTCATACGCGACCTGTCAATTACTACAAAAAGAGTTCTCAATGAACTCTTCTCGTAAATGTATTTAAACGTACTTAATACTCACAAAACTCGTGAGGATGTAGTAAATATTATCACATAAATTATATGTACCTCTGATCATGTACTAGCATTCATTGTGCCAGCGAGAGAAACATTAAGGTATACTCTCTGCCCAATACCATACTGCGGCAACCAGGGGGTAGGCAAGAGCAAGCCTCATTAATCAGCATTCACTTCATCTTTGTAAATTACATACAAATCCCAGAAGCTTCCTGTTACAACAATTCGTAGATTAATTATGACACTACATTTTTATTTTAATTATCAGAAAGGGATGCGATGCCTTTGTAAGTTATTTCGTCGGTTATTATATCTCTGGGTTCCATTTTGTCATCAGCGTCTCTCGGCACAGCAAGTTTGGTACACACCACGCCTTCAGATTCTTCGTAGGAAATACTCTACTGATTTCTCATTTACACACACGAGACAATATTTTTTATATTATTACTTTTATTAATATCCCGATATTGCTTGAAAAACATTCACAGTGTAACTGTGTTCTGTTCAAAACAAGTTATTCATTGCAATAAAAAACTATAACATTTTGTGTTATCAAATGTAACAAGAATAAAAGTATCATAATAATAGAACATCTCGTAATTTTTTATTTATTGCCAAGAAGTCTGCTCTTCCACCTGACCATGACGGGTGTGAGAAATTGGGATGGTCAGGTGTTGGGATCCTGGGATACTAGGTTTCAAATCATTAATTGTCTCGTGTAGAAGAGAGTAACATATTGTCCGATCGAGCAGAGTTTTAACCCACGTTCTAGAGTTCAGAGGTATTGTGGGAGATACGACGCTACCACTAGACCACGGATGTCAATAATGTTACTTTCTCATATACGTAGTATACAGAAAGTATTGTATTCGTGAAAATATCGAAAGCGAGATTTCGACGGAAACATGCGTTTTGGCGATCCTTGATTCTGAAAAAGTGGTTTTTGGCATAGCGTCCGTCCGTCTGTACTTCTGTGCGCAGTGTTTCTGAGCAAATGGATGAATCAATTTAATTCGCATTTCGTATTTACGATAGAATTTACATGTTGTCGATGCACGTGCTCTAATTTATTAAAAAATTTAAAACAAAGGGTACATCACATGAAGGTCAAAGTACTCTTTTGAATGTTTCTCGAAAACGTTGCAACGATTTTGCTTAAATTTGCTGTACGTAAAGTACAATTAGTGTGCATTACATCCACATTAGCCATATTTCGCTTGAATGTTTGGTATAGACGCAGTAAAATAATTTCTGTTTGCTAACATGTGTAAATGGACCAAGCAGACGTAGAATACACTTTTGGTAAACTGAAGTAAAAGGTATTATGATGATAAAATACTAGGAGGACAGCAAACGTTCTGCAGATAGGAAAAACATCAATTTCTGCCCACAACGAAATTACATTTACGTAACACTTTCACGATATTTATAAGACTGATACGTCGCTATATGGTTTGAAATAATATTTTTAACATTTATTTTACTTTCAAATTTCAAATAAATGACAGCAATATGTTCATATAGCGATTTTGAGCATGACCAGAGCACTGGAAGACGACCAAAATATAGAGGACCACTATCGAAATGACCCTTTTACTGCAGAATATTTTCTCACTGTCTACAGACGGAGAAATTATATGAGAAATTATGTGCAATGCTTTTGCACCACTAGTTCAAAAATATAATAATAAAAGAAAAAAACACGGATGTCAGTAATGTTCATATGTTGAACGAACCATGACCATTGCTAGACCCTTTGCCTAATCACAAATGATAAATTTTGACTACTGATTTCATGGGCTTCATACATAAGTATAATGTAGTAAAATTTTGTTAAAATCTCCTCCCTATCCTAATTTCAAGTTTTGTGGATTTTGCGTAGAAATGGATGGGAATGTGATTGGACATGCAATAAAATTCGGGAGAGAAAAAACAATGAAAAATAGAATGTTTCTTTGACAACAAAAAAAATAGAATTTTCTTACTTCTCTAATTGACCATATAAAAGCATAATTTACGCCTATATATTGTGAGTTTTGAATAATTATCAAAATCTAATCATTCTTTTGCGGAATCGTATCACTCGTAAGGTTGGAAAATTTGAACGAAGGACGGTTGACGAAGTAACCAGGGAAGCGGTCGGCGGCGGTAGTCTTTGGCGTCAAGAAGGATTTACGGCCCTTTAAAAATTAAGGCGAGGGAGGAGGTCAGACCACCCTTAGGAGTAACATCTGGTAGCCAGGACGAGTACAAGTTTCAACTGGGTCAAAAAGACGTTGGACTTTAAACGTTTTTTTCGGGAAAAAGATTCTAGAAGGTTCCAGGAGGTTCTGGAAAGATCTTTAAAGGGTCCAATAAGAACCCAGGCGTAGGAGGGGGGAAGTATTTTGGATTGGGAGATTTCGGACCACGTGATATTCAAAATTTGGAAATTTTTGAAGAAGAGAAGGGAGAAAGTGCATTTAACGGGGAGGCAGAGATTTTTCGTCCTCACATCTCGTAGATTTTGACGTAGCGGACGTAGCTCGTCCGTTCGTACTCAGACATTTCAGATTTTCGGAGAGTAGCTCACATTTTCGCGCTCAGAGTTGCGCACAGTTTATCTCAGAGTTGCTCGCAACTCACATCTCAGATTTTTTCGGAGTTGTTTCACATCTCAGATTTTTCAGAGATACTCACATGTCAGATTTTTTTGACTGATCACATTTTATCGCAGAGTTGCTCACATTTTCGCACTCTGATGAGATTCTCACATCTCACATTTTATCTCAGAGTTGCTCAGATATTACATTTTTTTCGGCGGTGATCAGCTCAGATTATCAGATTTTTCGGCTGCTCAGATTTTCCTCGTATAAGACTTTTTGGCAGATCAGATGTTTAGCTGAGATGCTCAAATACCAGACTTTTTATTGATATTGAGAAAATCACATCGAGCGTAAAAATCTTTCGAGTGGTTGGTTGAACGAGCAGAACGAGCCGGGCAGTTACTGACACTGTGTTTTCGGGGGAGCCGAAAACCACGAAGGACGAGGAGAGCGACCTTTAGGGGTTGTCGATCGACGCCGTGCGCAGGTGCCCGAGGACCGGAGCCGGAAGACGACTAAGAGGGCGCTGCTGTACGACCTGTAGTCGTATCACATCTTGTGAGGTATGAGGCGATGGGTGGCGAGTGTAAGCCAATATTACACTACGCTGGCGCATTTGTAAACATTGAGCGTTATTGACATAAAGCGCAAGAACTTGGCACGGTAGTAGGGTATTGAATGAACTTTGTCGCGCGTAAAGAGAAAATGCCATTAAAATCAGTGTTTTACTTTGTATGAAAGAAAAGTATGGTGCATAGTAAATTAGGATAAATTAGAGTTAAAGAAACCAATAAACAGTAACTGATTTTTTTTTTTGTAAGGACAAAAGCAGCGAATGTTAATAATGAATAACTGTCGAGTCAGTGATTTGCATTTGTGTATTTTTGGTGGGAAAGTGTAATTAGTGTATTTGTATTTTTGGAGGGAATGTTTTATCGCTATATAAGTGTTGTGCCTTTTGGGGGAAGGTTTGATTAGGGTAAGAGTAGTAATGTTTAGTTGTGTCAAGTGGGAAATTGTAAATTGGGTTTGAGAGTTGAAATAAATGTTTTTGTCATATGTTCGAACACCAGATTGTTGTGTTTTAATTGTAAGTGGCTCCCAGAGAGATGAGTACTCAGAACCCTGATAATTGATAATAATAATAAGGTGACGTAGTAAAGTCACAATATATAAATTCATTTTCCCTGTTTCACAATTTTAAAGAATTTTTTTCCGTTACTAAAAAGATTTGCATAAATCTTGCTCTTACGAATACGGGAATTTTAGGAATGTTTTGAATTTTTATTTGTAGTAGACATCAAAGAATGTGAATATTTTTAAAAAAAATTCAATCCCTTCCTTTTTAAAATGCAAATGTAGAAAATTTTGGAAAAACAAAACAGAATACATTTAGGCTTGTAGGTTGTAAAATTATGGACTACGAATGTAAAATGATAAAAATATAAACAAATTTTGCAAATCCTCGACCTTTCAATTTTTTTTTAATTTCTAGATAAAAATGGTCCCATTGTTATTTCAGTTTATAAAAGAAAACTAGAAAGCGTACTAAAATTTTGAAAACACTATCGTTTGAATCCATTTCCTTACCAAGTCTCTTGAATTGACGTCAAACTCCGACTCATCTTTTACATATTTGAACAACAAGAAAAACTTGAAAATATAGGTTCGAACTGAAAAAGAAATTCATTCATAGACTAAAAAAATTCAATATTCAGTGATTTCGTCACATTTTGTAACACATTAAAAATCATATAAGGTGCGTGCGCCGAAGATGAACCATGCTCTTAGGGGGAAACCATTTTCTCGTCTTCTATGAGTTAACCTACCTGTTGTTAAATGTCAGCATATCCTCGGACATAGTTGCATTCTATTGGTATTTTGAAAAATGACATGTCTGGGAGGTATAACTTATCCTTTTGGGGTGTAATATTGTCTGTTGTAAATTCATCATTCCCCATCCTCACGGACTCTCCTTGTACACTACCCTACTCTTCACCGATATGTATACCTAACTTAATAATTCAGATCGTTACAAATTAAACATAGTAGTTCATAATATAGATTATTATCAATGTTCAGATGAATATTTATCATAAATAAAATAATGGGAGATTCCCCCCCTCCTCTTCAAGTTTATATTAAAATGAGCCTAAAGAATTTACAAAAACACCATTTGTGAGGTAAATGGTGAAATAAAGCAGGGTGTGAGAAAATGCGTCAATTGTAATTAAAAAATATTTTATTTAAATAAGGGAGATCCTTTTTTTCTTAATTATGTGTAATGAAGGTCAAAAAATTAATTTCTTATCATAATGGATACATTAAAACTTTTTCAATTATATTATTTACTAAATGCTTAATTTACAAATTACTTAATAGTTTCCTCTCTGCACTTTCTCGATCAATTTCCTAGGTTTCAATTCGAAAATACACTTTATGTTCGATGAATGACTAACCAAGGAAAAACTAGTGATTGAAAAGAAATGCACACTCCTTCGTCAGTATGACTGCTATTCTCATTCGATTGATTAAATAATTCTTTGCTACACAAAGAAGTGAAGATTTATTTGATACTTATTTTACCAAGAACAAAAATGAACCAGAAAAAGGAAACGTTTTGTATTGCATTACTAAAAATAATTCATTCTCGACGGCAGTACTATGAGAGAATAACTTGTTATTTATTGTACGTCAAGCAAGAGTAACAATTTTGTTATTACAAGTAATTTTGTAAAATAAAAGAATAACTTTTTATTCATCATCCAATTTTAGTAGAAAAATTATTTACAAAAAGACGTTAGCATCGCTTATTTTTAATATTTCTGCTATGTGAAAAGCATGCACATCTGTAAGACTTATATTTTCTCACTTGTCCCATAGGAGTAAATTACACCACATGAAGGAGACATTGAAGGGTCAAGAGAAGTCAAGTATACATATCTCACAAAGTAACATTCAAAAGAAGAAAACGACAAAACTCAAAAATAAGGGTTGTTTAGAACTTTTAGAAATTAAAATTCTAGTTATTCTAGAAACACAGCCACACATGTTGATATAGTTGTGACGCATCTTACTAGACAATATCGATTTCTTTTCATATTTGATAAAACAGTGATATACTTAAGCTTATTGTTCACCTACTACAGTTAACCTATATCCACGGTCCATTAAATATGCTTAAACTTTGAAGTTTTTACAAAATATAACCAGATGTGTGGCTCTCTTTTCTTTGAAAGAAAAATGACTGTTGGCGGGGCACTTGGGCGTAGCCTGGAAAGCGCGGGTGCCGCATTTGGAAGCTCTAGGTTTTTCCGTAAGGTTCCTGTGCTTGAAGTGAATCTTTTACTAAGTAACACTTTTTTTTTAATTGATTCGAAAAAACTTATTTGTTGTCATCTTGGACCTCCCCCCCTCCTCCTTAGAACGCTTGTGCAAAATTTCGAAGCTCTTGGTCCATCTATTATGCAGTGGACACACGGACACAGACGCACAGAACACAGACTCTCTTATTGTAAGTAGTACAGATCAGTAATTATATCTCATGTCCTCAAAAAGTATAGCAAGGCTGATGTCCCTATCGTCAGTTCTATTATAGATATATCTGAACTTTTTACAATTTCTCAGTAAAAGGTTCAATTTTAATTAAGTATATTAAACTCCCGTGTCATCACTTATAAATCCTATCATATAATACGAAGGAAGAGCCAAGCCAAATGTACAATGTCATGTAACGACACAAATCTCAATATAAAGCGTGTAATGAGTAATTTTGTTCAACCAAAAATTACTTTGTAAAAATCTTTGTGTTAACACCGCCCCACAGATGATGACAGATTGCATTGATTACATATACTTGTTAAAGACGTTTAACAAAGTAAAGAAACAAGGCAACATGAACAACAACAAGATTAAACAAGTTTTGGTACTCCTGGAATAAGTTTTTTTTTCTTTTAAAATTACTCATTTGGTTTAGTATTTTAATCCAGCGTTAGATATTTAATTTAAAAAATAAATAAAGATGTTATGTATAATAAAATTACGTGATACAAATTTTAAAAATCTTATGATAGAAGTAAATTTCTTATTCACTCAGTAGATTTTTTTCTCTTATCATTGTTATACAGAATTATTGGGTTAATTCCAGATTTCACTAAAAGAGTATATTTGATAGAAGAAGAACCCAAGGAAAATTGTACGTAGTTACATGAGGAATCGTAGCAATGAAGTTGAACTCACGCTTTCATCTTATTGATTTCGTGTAGGTAGTTGTGGCGAGAGTACCAGCTGGCGTTCCACGGTCTATTTTCACGTGACATGGATTTGTGACCTTTCCCTTCTTCAACTTTTTTCAACCTTTACAAGCTGCAGGTATAACAAGGAAATAACGAAGTCAATAATCTTCAAAAATTTACAGCGTTTGCTTGATAAATCCTATAAAATGATAATTTCAATAAATTTATTCACTGCATTTACGTCTGTTGATAGACAAAATAATTTGATTAAACATGCAGTATTTTATTTCTACATTGAAATTCATGAACATAAATGATAAGTTCTAAACCTAAAATAAGACTCAGATATTATACAAGCGAGTTATGTATAAATCTAGAAGCTTCATAAATTAAAAATTAAGGCAATATTGTTATAATCACAAACACAGTTGTATAAACTAATAAGTTAGTTTGTTTATTATTACGCCAATACCATCACACCAATGTACTCAATAGTTTTCAGTTTAGTTTTGTCAAAATCGATTGTGTGAACATGAAGTTTGTTAGAATGTTGTAATAGTTCATAGAACATAAAACACGTTCTAAATTCTAAGAAATATTCTTTGTTCATCCAGAGCGTATCCAGTTCTAATAACCGATAGGCATCGCGTTAGTACTCGTGAAGTGAGTTAAAACTCGGTAAGGCTGTGTATTAGTACACTGGGGGCAATATCCGCTGTCACATAAATCTCTACGGAGGATTGGCGTGGAAAAAACCTATCATGCCACGCTGGCTGCCGAGAAAGGGCGCGGTGGAGTGTGTGGCGACAGATGGGGAGCGGGGACGCAGGATGGTGACTGGCAGCGGGGAGGTATGGGGAGCGGTGACGCCGGCGAAAACGAGGTGGGAAGGACTAGGAAGTGGAAATGGGATTGGAGAGAGAAAAAAGGCCTAAGCGTCAGCATGCCCTCAAATCCCAGCCCTGACGATCTATCTTTGAAGCGAACGCTTCAGTGGCCGCACCTGAGGCATCCACCAGCGCCGCAGTAAGAATCGATTAGCCACTAGCGGTGAGCCAATTAGGAGCGACGAGGGAGGCGGACAAGGAGGAAGGGTGAGAGTTGAGGGTGGATGTGGTGACGCGATGAGCGGCGTGGTGGTGACCCTCCCCCTCCCCCGTCACATCTCGACACAAATCCGCGCTTCGTTTCTCGACGAGAGCTTACCACTCGCCAACGTACACGGCGAGGCGTCATGTGTGGGGTTGTAAGCATCACGTTCATGCCATGTGCTACATTTTTTACGTATTTAGTGCCCCAATGAAACATAATAGAGCAACATCCTAGAAAGAGTAGAAAATTACAATGTTACGTTATCAGGAATCTTTGATTTATCTTTCTTTTCACTTTTTAACAAAGAAAAAGCTGGTTCATGAATCACAATTTTATACTGAATTTTATTTATTCTCAAAATTCAAAAACTGAGATTTTGAAGATAATTTTTCTGTTGTATAAAAACAAGTTTCATATTTTCATGCAGTTTAAATTATACAATAAATTCAAAGTTTCCGAAAACAAAATTTTGAATAATAGAGAAAGTTGTATTCTGAACAATGCACTATGAATTGTGTAGGTGACTTTTCACTTGTGTTGAAGTGATTTTATGAAATATATTTCTCAGTTTGATTTTTTAACTCATCTTTCAGTATATTTTCGTGTTCCCTTGTCTCGACATTACCCGGTTAGATATATCTTTCATGTTATGCCAATTCAAACAAACCTTCGATGTGCAAAGTTTGAGTGTGTCGCTATTTTTGATGGGTTGTTGTACATAGATAGAATCAGAATATAGTATATAAATAAGATTGGATCTTGCAAACTGCAATGTGCGTTGCCTTACTTGTAATACTGATATGAAATCAACGTTTCATTGTAGTATTGATTGAAAATAACACCTCCAAAATTGACACAAAATGTAACGTCATTTCAGCCTTCTGATAAAAAGCACCTATTTAAAATATAGGTAGAGTTTACTTATCAAAAACAATTTTCATTTATTCATTCAGAACAACACGTTTTTTCTTGATGCTGATACTTTTGCAAAGTAGCGATAATTTAAAAACCTCTGCAATTTTTATTGCAAACCTTTGTTCAAAACCGTATTATAATTGGTAATATAATTATAAAAATATCATAAATTAGGGCAAAAATCAATCTTTAGGTAATAAAATTCATTTCATATTTATCTCCAATTTTCAATCTATTGACTCAACTTACTGAGAGTAAGAAGGAAATTTTCTGAAACGTTTAGAAAGCTTAGAAAGTTTAGAATCAACACCTAATTACTGTTTTATTTCTGGGAGAACTGCTTATACGTAAAATTCGCTCATAGTGTGAAGTGATGAAATTTTTTATAAAGTGATGTGTATCGCGAATTTTCTGAGGTGATTGTAAACGGACCTAAAATAAGTATTAAATCATTTACTTGGCCCATGAAAATCCTAGGAAAAATGTGGTAGGAATTATAAGAAATAAAAATCTACAGTCTTTACCCCAACAATCTTACGAGTCAGAAATGAAGCACTTAACTTCATTAACTTAATGAGGGAGTAATCAAGGTCAGATAAATGATGGAAATGTATGAGGGACAATATGTGAGCAGCACCGACCCTAGGGATGCCGGAGTCAAACTATCCTGGGCTTCGCATCAGGGGAAAGGAGAGAATTACACACTTTTGGTTCATTAATACGCAATTATGTGTTAATAAATAAAAAATTGTATTAACCCATGTAAAATTAAGTACAAGGTATCTTAGTACGCATCCCTCGTCCCACTGACCGGCCGTCCTTTTTCCACTCGGCGTGGTTTCACGACTGACCAAATTTTTAAATGAGTATATTAAATAAGTTTTCGATTGCACCCAATGAAATGATTTTAAAAATTTCCTGATTTGCTCTAACTCCCCCTCTCCATCGTAAATAAAATGTATACTTCGGCAAGTACTTACTTACCAACCCATTCCTGTCCAATGAAATTAATTGGTATCCACTTTTAAGAACATTTCGCTTGACAAGTTTTTTGAAAACAAACAATTCAACATAAAATATTAAATCATTTTCAGCAATAAAGATAGTAAGTCCGTTTATTTTTATTTGGATCTACTAGTGTGAAATATGTATGGAGGTATTAGCATTTGACATTGTATTACTTTAATAAAAACCCTAATTTATTTTATTCGATTTAGTACATCGCTTAAATAAAAGCTTGTTTTTAAAAAGATATTTTATTTATTACTTTTTCCCTCTCATTTGCTATATTTATAGCGTCTCATCGCTTGCATCCAGAACTACTAGACCGGCAGACGAATCAAAACCTCTTAGTTTAGGCACACTTAATATGTGTGCAAAAAATGGTGTAGAATGAAATGACATCCAATTTAGTGACGCTGACTCTCGGACTTATAGGTAGTTTGTCTGAAAAAATACAATTTTCTTTGTAAAAATATTATTTGTTAGAAAAAAAATCCAGTTGATTGTAAATAATCCGAGATGATTGTTAAAGCAAAAATGATAATCACCAATTATCTTTCAGTATTATGATAACTTCATCCGGAAGAAAAGACTACCCGTGGAGATTAGTGAAAACTTCAGCCAAATGGAAATTCCCTCTGCCATTTCTTACAGCCATTGTCCCTTTAAAAAAAAATTTATTTAAATATTCTCAATATTTCTTCATGGAACGGTGGAGTTGCGTCCCTGGAAAGTAGAATGCAAGAATTATCCTGGCTAATAGGGTCGAGTAGAACCCTCGCCCATTTCTTCATCCTTTTCCTCCGCCAGCTCAGGTAACGGTTGGGAGACAATACCCTTTAACTGAGTCATTGCAGGACGCTCAGAATGTCATATCATTTTTTAATAATTGTTAATTATTTTTGTTGTGAACTCCAAACTCGACCGCATTGCGTTCAATCGTAAAATACTTATTGATTAATCAATGCTTACAAAAAGACGGTAATACATACTTTTAAAGAGTAAAATATAAGTTATTTTAGTTGCAATGGTAATTTTAATTGATACATAACGTCTATGTACTTATTTATTAAGAGTACAACCTTTTGGCACACTATTTGATACGTTCGTAATTACTTTACAAAACAGATTTGTTTTATTTTATTTTATATTTGGCATCGCATTACCTTATACACGAAAAAAAAGAACCCTAAGCTGGGGCAGCTAATATATTGGCTGCCCGCCGGACAGACAACGCATAAGCTGTTCTTCTATGACGTGAATTTTCGTCCTTCCGTACTACAGCTTACATCATTAGCTCTCACAGCTTAAGTAGCTAAAGTACAAGGTAAGAAGAGGGAACTTATCTGCCAGCCAGCTAGCATGAAATATTGATTCAGCGTGAGTCGACGTCGATTCACCTCCATGCTTTCTTCTCTGTACGACTTTCTTGGCGATATTAATTTTTATTACAACTCCATTTACAACGTCTTACCTTGTTTAATAACAGGGGTGTAGCACAATTTCTTGTTTCAACGTCCGTTTTCAAGTGCCTAAGGCAGCGCCAGTATTCGATCCAGGGTAATGTTTATCTCAAGGCGAGAACGCTAGTACTGAGCTCCTGCAGTCCAGCGACATGAAATAAATTTTTGCTTTCTCGTATTGCGCTGTCTTACATTTGGCACCATAGTAGTGGTGCCATAAATAGTAAACACGTAAAATAGTAATAATCTCTAATATGTTGAAAAATATACCTTTAAATACCAAGAAAATAGTTTTTATGTATCCAAACGTTTCTTTATTTTGAATATACTTGATATTTATTCCTATTAGATTAATACATTTGAAAATAACATTATTTAAAATAATAATTAGGTATTGACCAACATTAACCTACAGAAATCTTCGGGGTACAGCTGCTCGACGTCGAGACATTGTAAATTTTCATCGTCTAGACTTCAAGTTTCGGACGATGCAACGTCCGGGCAGCGTCGTTGTCGTAGTAATGAATCATTTTGTTCAAGTAAACAACTATTCATAGAAGCGAAAGACGTGGTCGATTTGACTCCGTAAAACAATTGCTCAGGCTGCGCCACCTCAGTCATGAGTCAACGAAACGAAAGCACAGAAGGCAGAGCAGCCGTGTGTCATGAAACTACGAACGAGATCGGCGGGATGAAACAAACAACTTGTAGCTATGTCAGATATTTGAGCGGGGTTGAGCTGTTGCACGCAAAACTCATAAGCTATAGCTGTTGATGTAACTTTCTTCCGCCCAGAGAAAACAGCGTTAGCTTCCAGTGATAGAAAATTGGTCTCGATCAGACAAAAACTCGTTTAGGGAAACAACAGCGTAAGCTGTGGCAGCTAATGGTGTTGTCCGTCCACTAGACAACCAACGCGTTAGGTGTAACAGCTTACTTTAGGTTGAGCTATACAACTTCTTTTTCGTGCAAATGTATTAAATGATTTAGATGTTTCTCTTTCATTTCAAAGATAATTTAAGTACTAAAGCACTGAGAAGCTAGAGTTTGAATTTAAACTTCGATTTTTTAAATAATATTTTTAATTTTAAGTCTTCTTCATAAGAAATGCATTGACAATGTGGTCCGAGTCCTGAAAAAGTATGAAACAACTGGAAAAGTGAGGGATTATTTTGGTAAAATTACTGGCCGCACTGATTTTTCGAAGTATTTTGTTCGAAACTGGTGTTTTTTATTTTGTGTCTACGATCTGTGTAATAATTTACACCAGCGTAGTCCAACTTATCGTAGCCCGCGGGCCATTTTCTGTACACTTTTGATCGATCCGACCGGCACGGGATGGGGTTTGACAAAATGTTGCCCGACGAATAAAACTAATGGGCCATATTTATTTATGTGTAACGCGATATTTTGATTCTCATCACCAAATTTATATTATTATTTTATTTTGTTTAATGTCTTAAATCCAGGTTCGGTTATTTCGAGCTGTAAAGCTTAAATATTTAGAAAGTAATGTAGGATGGGTAATTCCAAACACAATTTTCTGTTTTCTTTCAACGAAAATTCCCTGTCAAATAATTCTGACAGTATAAATTTATAAGACAAACTTGTGTCCCGCAACGTTCGTTGGAAAATTGGGTGTAAATTGAACTCTTACTGGCGGACCGTAAAAACTTTCACGGTTCACTGATTTACACAGTAAAAATAATTTTTACATAAGATCTTTCATTATGCAATACTATCTGTGATGGCGAGATACCACGTGCTGCCGTTTTACAAACTATAATAATATCAACAAAACAATTTCATACTTTTCAAATCTTTTTTAGGTTTAACACGGTTTTAAACAACGTTTCGACTGTGGGCAAAGTTCTCATCAGATGAATAAGTTGTATATTAAAAAAACAACAAACATTTCACAAAATAGTCTGAAAAATGATGAAATTGTTTTATTAAAGAAGTAATCAGATGAACTAATCTCTATAATATAACACTATTACTTTTAATGATGTATGACGTTTTTTAAGTTCACGAAAGCATTTATCTGACAGAAAAATGAAAAAATCTCATACATCAACTTTCTAATGTTGCATTCTAAATAAATATAAATCTGGGTTTATTAACTTTTGAGAAAAATATGGATTAAACAAACGTATTATAATGCTCTTGATACAGCTCTTGGGATGACAAAAGATGGCCGTAAGCCCCACGGATGGTTGCAAAGAGAAGGAAATTAACGCAGGAACTGAACTGGGGCGCAACTCGACATCGACCTCCCGCGATACCCTTATAATCCTCTTAGACATTCCTTGACCATTAGGCGCAACTGCACCGTACTCATTTCTTCATCCATTCGCAAACGTGAAATTCTCTGCAGAAAAAATTCAACTACATGTACATCATGGCTAACATATCTAGGATTCCAAGTATGCTTGCAATATTTTTCATTGGAGTTATCCATTACTTGAAAGTTTAATAAAACAAAGCAACATGGCTCAACTTTTTTCACAGAAAATAAAAGATTTCGTCACTCTGTCATTCATTATTGACGCATAAGGCCCTTTCGGTCACATGACAGCCATTTTCAGTGCCACAATAACAAAAATCACAATAATAAATTATAAATGAAAGACATTAAAACTTTAAATACGGTGATAATACAATTTGATTCAAGAAATAAAAGTTAATAATATTATAAATAATTTTAAACTTCACAATGAAATTTTTTTAGCGCTATATGACAAGAAAGGAACAAAAAATAATAAATTATAATTGAAGGAAATAGATTTTTAACTTTTTGTAAGGTGAAAATTTGGCAAGAAATTTCAACAGAAGTAAATTAATATTATTAAATAAATTTTAAATCAGTAAACTGCACCCTACCCCCTGAACAACCTGTCAACACCAGGCCTACATTCAACTTTTTTTCTTTTTTAAGCTCGAAAATGTCCTATTTGTCAACTATTTAGAAAAAAGATGCTTAGAGCATTGAAGGTTTCGGGTTTCAAAGTCAATGTAGCTAAGACTAATGCATTGAATGTATCATGTAATCAGTAATTATATGTAATTTAATATAATTTTAAGGAGAAATTAAGTTTCTACAGGTTATTTTGTGCAAAAAAATGTATTTACGTCTCTATTTCAAAAGCATATTGACCCAAGCAAATAGATTCATTAATGACAGAGTACAATTAAAATGAATGTTATTCATCTTAAAATCTGACTAATTTTTACTAAAATTCCTTGACATAGTTAATCTTTACAGGAGAGGCGGAACGTTTTCAGACCGATCCATAGCCCTTTACGTAGAATTCATCATATATTTTGTGATAGTTTATCTATCAAGTAATTTTGTTAACTGCAAGACAATAAAAGTATACATCCTATATTGTATAAATCCTCAGCATGGTATATTTTTTAAGGTATTGAGGGAACGATAGTCTGTAAGTGAGTATAATATATTTTAAGCACCTTGATGCTCTTATAAAAGAAAAATATAGAAAAGGCAACATCTATCGAAATATATCATGGAAGTTCATACAAGAAGAGGCACTACGCGGAAACTCCTCGAAAAGATCCTCACAAAGGGAATCAGGATTTTCTGAAAATCCTTTAAAGTAGAGTTACGTTAGCAAGGAAAGTTCGCTTCTATTTTACATGGTGATAAATGCATTACCGTATGTAAAAATGAATTAAGTCTCAAATAATTGCGAGATGTAATCGACATCGTTTTACAATTTGCGCTGACAATGTCTGACATTCGCTGTCAGTCGTGATTAATTACGTCCTCAATGTTTAATTACATTTATTGCATCAGCGTTCCCTTCATTTAGCCTGCTACGGTCACAACCTGCAAATTTATTCATATCTTTTATGTATTCGTGAAGTATGATCATTGACAAATGATTTGTATACAAATAGTTCCTGACTTGATTGTACATATTTTACCATACTCTCGTCTTTAAAAACTCAATAGTTGAATACTAGGGAACATATGGAAATGACATATATTTGTGGAACCAATATATTTTGATTTTGCATTTCCGATATATTTGTGTAAATATAAATAATATCCTGTAAGATAGATCTGATGCATTATGTCACCATTGCCCGTCCAACATCCATAATGGATAGCTTAGATACGGGCATATTGACAGTTCGCTCAATATGTTTGGCTGTCTCATTGAAAGTGACGTCGTTTCATTCGGTAATCAATAACCGAAACTGTGGGTGCTTATAAGAAAATTTATTAGATTTAGGTCGCAGATTTATGGCGCTATTAGAGGTCCTTTGCGGCTTTGCATTGAGAAATTGTAGACACAGCTTTGGTGATTAAAAATATGTTGTAGGTCCCTGAGTTTCGACAAACCTAGCTTGAAGTTTCTTGAATTGCATTAAAGAATAACTTAAAATGATTCGTGCATGATGTACGAGAAGTTGTGCTCTTTCGTGATTATTATTGGTAATCTAGGAAACTGCTTTTTGTGTTATAAAGGATAAAATGTTAAGGGTGTCTTATCGAAAATTCATCGGTCTGAACATTCATTCATACACTCACACATGTGTGCGCAGTTATTGTTACTCAGAAGTCAATTATTCAATTTTTTATAAAACCAGTTCTTAATCGTAAAGTTAATGTAAATCAAATTCCAGAAATCCAGTCTTCAATTACTTAGTAGACTTGTTTTGTAATATTTTTTATCCTGAATATTGAGGAACTGCGTATATGGTATATGTCAATGTGTATTTTCTATAACTTCTCTGATACGATTAACCAGAGTTAAAAGAAAGATGAATAAACATAAAAATTAATAACAAATATACCTCTTCTAAGTGACATTTTCTTAAACATTTTGCCATGAGATCTATAAAATGTTTTGTTTTCAATTCAGTATAGCAGACTTTACTTTTCTACCAAGGTTTAAGAGGAGGATATTTTCTACGAAAATTCAAGAGAAAAAAGGGATTACGATATAAACATTTCATGTCAGTATGTATGTCACAACATAAAATTTAGATGGAAAGAAATATGTTTTGATAGTGATGGCGCTGTATTAAGCGGGACGGTATGAAGTATGATCGACTGTTGGGAGAGAGCAATTGATCATACCACAGAATACAGCTATCACTGATACCCTGGTCTGCTGTCTGTCAGGCTGAAATTCAACACAACTGACCAAGAATATTATACTGAAGAAATACATTAATTTCTAGACATATATTATGGTTTTAGTTGATTAAGTACTCATCGGGGTGTTTTGTAAGTTTAGTTTACATTGTGTGAAATAAATTACGAACCTATTATGCATGTTTTTTGTTTTATTTTACTCTTTCACACTCCTTTTTTTAAATGAATATGGTCAGTAAGACTGTGAACGACGTTTTTCGTGTTGTAGATCACATTTTACGACATGAAGGAGTGATTAGACAACTGCAGTCCGCTCTTACAGATGCTATGGAACAGAGATTGCAGACGTTTTTTAGAGCGTGAATGGTAAGAACTCCGCTTGCAACTGGTGGTAATGAAAATTAAGAATTCAACAATCTCAAGGAACAAATTATTGAGAAAAGGTTCAGTCTAGGGGATCTTTGGAGTTTCAATCTGGACAATGGTTGAAAGTTCCATTCAGAGTAATATTTGCGCAGAAAGATATCCGCTCTCAGACAGGACAGTCTCTGCTCACAAGCAAGTTGTAGTTTACAAAATATCTTGAGGCTCATTTTTCTTGTATTTTATAAATTTATAAAATTCTAGATAAGAGTTCACCTGGAATGTCACTCTCGTCTTTGGTGTGGCTCACAAGACAATAGATGAAGATAACTTGAAGTCATCGTGTTCATGCAAAAACTCCTGGCCGACCTACAACATTTTTTATCTAAAAAAATGTATCTTAATAAGAGGAAAAAGAGTGAAGTATTCGCCACCAAACGTCACCTCAAGGGAAATAGAATCACAATCTACGAAATTGCGCCAATTGCATATACTGAAATACATATAGTTTTTCCCTCAGATTGTGATTTATCACAACCAAGACGCAAAAGAGGAGTGTTTTCAGTAAACTGTTATGTTTTTGTACTCCGTAGAGTTATGGATATAATATTATTTGAATCAATACACTAATGATTAATATACTGAATAGTTTAATTTAATTATTTTATTAATCAATAATTATTTAATAATTTTACTACCTTAGGACTCAGAATAATTTCCCTTTTTGATACAACTTGTGACAAATATCGCCACCACATATTTTATTTATCTAATATATTATTAATTATCAGATTTCATTACGTAATATTTTATCCATTACTGAAAACAAAATAAACTCTTATGTGAGTGACTGTTAACCGTTAATCAAACTTACAACTATTTCACAAAACAAGACTAGAATTGTTAGTATTGTTGTGAAATAGTGCTGGAATTCTTTGTTCATGAATTTTGCTTGCGTACAATCTTAGACTGAAATTTCGTGGCTGGATTCATGCTCAGGCCTAAGAAACGCATTTAAGTTACTCATTTCGTGCTTCGGGCTTAATCTGGTGCGAATGAAGTTTCTGAATTTGAGCCATCTGCGGAAATCTCCTATGGTGAGAAAAGAGCGAGAGAAGAATTTGAGCAAAGAAAAATGAAGCGTGATGAACACAATTATTAATAGTTATATTTCGTTTTTGATTCAAGTGACTTCAGAAGAAAATAAAGTAAAAGAGATTATTGGAAATTGAAAGCAGGTAGGTTTCGAATAGAAAATTCTCATGATTAACATGTTCAATTGCACTCCTCCTCTTTAGCCATGTGATGAGAACAGTGCCAATTAAACATAAATATTCTTTTCCAGCAAATCACCGCACTGAAATAAAATCAGGTCAAAAAGCAAACATAGATTTACCCTACCTATCGTATACATGCTGGGTGGATGTCTTAAATTTAACCTTTAATTAAACAATCTATTACTTATATATTCTTATTACATTTCCTTTCAAATTAATTTCATGGCGCAACAGTTTCCTAAAAACGCAACATTATAATGGTGATACTTCAGTAATACTTAATCTTTGATATTATACATTAACATATTATACAATATATTACATATGTCATCAAAGATAAACTATTTGAAATACAAATCTTCGATGATTCAGAATTCGGTCAGGTTCAGAGTTCAAAAGTAAACTCCATTCTTCCAGTCAAAATTTCGAATCTACAAAGAATTTTTCACCAGGACTTTCAACTATAAATTAATAATTATTATGAGATTCGAAAACATTTTTTTCTTCAATACTTTGTCTTAAAATCACATCAACAGATTTTTTAAATTTTGTTATTCCAAAACTCACATGGAAACTCATATTTTCTTAACTTCTCTCCATATTTTCCTTTCTTTACCATCACCTTACAAAATAAAACATACTTTCTTCAAACCATCTAATGTACTGAAATACTACAATATGAATCATTTATACTAAAATTCTTTTTCGTATCAACAAGTGGGTACAGAATTTTTATAAATTCGACGTTAACTGGAAGAATGAAGTTTAATTTTGAACACTAAACCTGACTGAATTCTGAATCATCGAAGTGTATAACTGTAACACACACACATTTAAACCCATGGTCTTCGCTAATAAGTTTATTAGCGAAGACCATTGGTTAAAATGAAGTTGGTCTTGCAAATTGGGCGCCGAATTACCCCGAAAAATTAGGGTAATTAATTTAAAGAAATTTCTAAGGAAGTTAAGACCTTTAAAATAAATATAAACATGAGATCTCAGGGTATTCAAGTTTTAATTAAGGATTCGAGTTATTTAATTAGGTGAAAGAAACACACACAGAGTTCCTTATGGAAGACGGAATTTACAAATAAAAGAATTAAATCGTTTATTCATGGATATTGCAAAGCACTTAAAGATACCATGAATTCTTCTTCGCTAAAGCGCACATACACTTCCCCAAAATAACATGACACAGGAATATTGGCGATCAATGATACCATACTTGATCTTGCCACTAGTTAAAAATGCTGAAGGCACATCATGGTTGAATTTACACAAAATTAAGTGATTGATCATTTATCATTTAGATTAGGCCCTATTAAACAAAGTTAATGTTTTGTTGAACGTCTTTAACTGGGCCAAGGTAATCTCATACTCGATGCACACGCCTTTCTTCTTCGCTGTGCGGGTTAAGCGGCTGGATGCATTCCAGCATTTAGGTTACCTTTTTCAAAGATTAGCAGACCAGCTGTGGTGGTGTCGGACAGTTCAATGGCCCTTGGTGCCCCCTAGAGCCGAGGCAATCGCCTCGCGTTGCCCCAGCCCCCAGTTGACTGTCGATTATTGAGTTGATTTGTTATTTGTTCATTTGTTTGTATAATTATTGATCGAGTGATTTACCCTGTATACTCTTTGATTTCTCAACTTCAAAATTGTGTAATAGGATAATCAAACCTTGGTAAATCACTATTATAAACTGTAAGTTGAGATATTTCATTGCAGCAAATAAAAATGATAAATCAATCTTTTGAACACATAAACCGAGTCAACAGGAAGCCACATAACAGGAGCAAGAGGAAGCCACGCCGACGAAAAGACGTCTTGGAAACAATTCCACAGGATATGGAACTGGACAGCTCTCACCCATTTAAAGCTCACAATGGAATTTGAACAATTGTTCATTCTAAAATTAAGAGAAATAGTATTGGTTCGAAACCATCTATGCCATCAATGTTATGTTTATAAGAAAAGGGTGGTAAGTAGGGAAATGCGGCAAGTAACGGTCGAGCGACTATAGCGGAGCAGGGAGCTGAGGCAGAGAGTTTGGCTCCTCTCCAGGTCAGACATGCTTTCGGCACGTCTGCATCGTTTTCAGTATTCTTTTTAGATTAATCATTTTATTATATTCACTTTGATTTGGTAACGTACTTCTCAAGTGCAGTATGACTATGTATCGTCCATTACAATTAGTAATAATATCACTATTATGTTCATGTTAATTTGTTTAGTACTTTCCTCAAGTGTACCATAATTGTGTGTTCTAGTATTACAGTCATGTGTTTCAATTTCACTTATGTCAATATTAAATTTCATTTACATTGCCGAGTTGGTTTAACTCAGCCTTATATCATATCACTAAGAAGGGCACTGATCCAAGGTTAGACTTGCCCGGATGATTCCTAGTCTATCTCACATAAATATTGAGGAGTTACGCATCTGTTGCCAGGCGAGTAGCCTCATAATTCAGTAATTAATGAAATAAATAAATTGATTGTTCATCAAGTAAAACTAGAGTGGTCTTTATTCTCAATGTTTAAGTTGAGAAAAATGGGGGACGTAACGTATATTACTCTAGTAAGCATGAATACATGTATTACACTTGCATTTCACCAAACTCTACCCCTTTCCACTGCGCATGTAGGGAAGATTCATCATTAACTAAGTGATACGGGGATGGGTCTCATTACAGGCGCAGATTTATAATGAATTAAATTTTGCAGTAAATGTAAGTTCGAGTAAGTACACCTTATAATGTTACACCTTTAATTATGTACACTAATGTAAGAAAATATTTATTTCAATACTCTGGTCTCGTTTAGCTTCGCGCTCTGACTGCAAAGATCTGTCAAAGGAGAGATCATGTCAACTATATCACTACGTAACGCCATTATAATTAATTTTCTCCTTCCCTACTTGAGTGTGTGTGCAATGTCCTGGCGCTTGCACCCATCAGCCAACTAAAATTTACATGCATAAATTAATCAATCAATTGATTCCAGACAACTGATAAACACTAGCAGGCACTCACTCTTTTGTGTATAAAGTTTAAGAATTCTTTGCACATGAATTGTAATGTAACTATTTGTAATACCGGAAGCTGTAATACCGGAAGTTGTAATAAAATCCCAAATTACGCGGGAAAAGGGATCAACCTTTGATCCATGCGTCTACCCAAGTAACTTCCGGCTCAAGTGGTGTACAGAACATCACACGCCGTGGCGCCGGCGCGCCGGTTCGTCGTAATATGGCGAATCTGTTACTAATTTATGCCTAGCTGGCGTTTAAAACAGTAGTTCTGCGCCATTTTGCTGCATCATGGCGAGCAATGGTTTATTACAACTATTCATGTACAAGCGAACACTTTTTATAATTACTTGGCTTTCGTGGCAAACTGCCGGTTGTTTTAATGTGTGTGCTTTCTTTTTTAAACATCCGAACAGTATTACTTGTGCTGTAACCAAGTGTTGCTTATTTGACTAAACACTGACTCGTCAGTTATATTTGCTCCATCATCACTGCGTGGCCACGAGTTGGCAACAAGCTTCATTCACGGGTCTCTCGTAACAAAAAAACGTCCTTATCTGAGAAAACGGGTTTAGATACATTGCTGTCGTCTCACAACGAAGGAAACTCATTTTCAAAATCTTTGGGAAACTTAGTATCGTTCAACCGGTTTTACTTTAAGAGCTAATTCGAACAGTCAAATTAGAAAGTCAAATCGTGTTACGTTCTTTTAACATTATTTCAGTCACATTCATTACGGACGATTCAACCATTACTTTTATTCTTTCATTCATTTGTAATCTCTTATAGTTTTGTATTTAACTTAAAACTTTTAATGGTTTTTGGTTTTTCTATTGATGTTATTATTTCTATTCTTCTTCAGCTTGTGAGACTAGAGTTTAAGACATGTAAATGTTCTAGTATGTAGTTTTAATAAATCACAGTAAACCTTGTGATCCTCCAATTATACATTTTATATTTCCAATTATAAGTGTATCAAAGTCCATTCCTATCATCAGGGCGTTTTGTGAGTGCTCGTACCACTGATGCTGCAGACGTAGGAATGAACAAACTTTTCATAGAATCCTATTTCTTTTTGTGCTAATAATTAGAAAACAAATTGTAACATATCGGCAAGCACATAGGTATTTCAAAAGTTTGAAGAATTCCGCAGCAGAGATAAACCACAATTGTGAAAGATTTGCACACAAACGTCAAAGAGTTTAATTTGGTACTAGAAGCTATCAGTAACACGCGTTGATATCATTGAACGAGTAAGCTTGTCAACGGAGGAACACAGATGTTGTATCTGCACAATGTTTCGTAATATCTCTCCCACTACCATCTTGTGTGTTAGAATGAAGCGGCAATCTAAAAATAGCTATCGTATAAAATTTCTTGATAAAGAATGGTGTTGGAGTATAATAGTCGAGTAGCAAATAGAGGGGCAAAGAGTATCAAGAAGTATAATTAAATTCAAGAAAGCGCGTAAATTACTTCCATTTGGAATCATTAGATAAAAAGTTTTCAATTCAGCGTATGTTCAGACGAATTTATAGTGAACAATACCAATTTCTTAAAAAGACATTTCTGAGATTTAAAATTACATAGTATATCATTGCTCATTAATAATAAGAGTGCTTCTTTCTTCCCCGGAAACGTATTCTACAATTAATGAGCTATATAGGCAGAAATTATCGTTTAAATGATCATATTTGTGTATTGGTGAAATTTGTGGAGTTGGTTTGTTTTTTGGGTCGTATAAACGAGTTGTTTGTTTCGTTATGTGCATTATTTTTTTAATTTCCCCAAGGTGTATTATCTTACCCCTGTTTCTCATACGAATCCCAATATTTATTTGAAACTTGGCTACTTCTCTTGGACTTACGTTGTTGTAAATGTTCCTTGCCAACATAATGCTTTTCATATCTCTCACATGCATAATTGGGGAATGAAACTGATTTTGTGTCGAAGAAGAGATATCACAAATCATGACACGTCTGTCCCGCCCGTGAAATCAATAACAGAAACGTATTGTGTTCATAATTGAACAATTTTGTCATATAGGAGAAACTTACCCAATTCATCGACTTCCTCGGTACACAGTTCTAAAATAAGGGAACTATTTGCATGGACTCGAAAGTCTCTACTTTTAATTTTGAAATAAGGGTGACCCGTGGCGCTGTGCATAGCGCACTCGCCTTCTACCTCCTAGTTCAAATCCCGGTTGACGCAAGTAGTATTTACAGTGGTGGACGAAGAGGGGATCACGGCAGGTTTTCTCCGGGCACTCGTTTCCCCCGCCTTTGATTCCACCACATCATTCACCCCTCACCTCATTCGCACATCACCCTTGTCATTCCCGTCATTAAGAGACCGTCTGAGAACATGCGGTGGTCGAGTACGACGAACAGGGCATAGAGAAAACTCTACACGGTGCCCACTGAAGTGTGTCTCGAGAGACACACCGATTAACTCATATAATACAGATTTCTGCACCAATAATATATCATTTTCCCTTTTAGCGAGTGAATAAACCTAAAAATAATAATATCAATACATAATAATCTCAAGGACCTTCTCCCTTGATGCAGACACATTTGGTTATATTAACCTCACATCAGAGAAAAGCTTCACATAAGAAAAAAATCCCTTAAAAAGTAATCATATTCAATAAATTTACTCTTACATTGAACAAAAAGTATAGGTCTCTCAAATAACTGCATTACACAAATCCATCAATTAATAGTACTTGAAGTAAGCTCCTCATTGTAACCAAAATGAAAAAAATTCGTAATATTATACACCATTCTGGCTATCACAAGTATTAAGAAAACAGTTGCTTTAGCTGCTTGCAGTCCCAAGCTTGGACGGCATAAGGGTTTACAAGTTGACATCATGTGGGGATGGATTCATTTCGCACCTCTAGTAACATCCCCCGATGTCGCTTTCCTCCCTCTCATCTTACCACGTGTAGTGCTTACCACAAACCCCATAGTCATCCAATACGCCTTGTATGAGGAGTGTAGTCTCTATTAGACAACCTCAGAGATCTGTGGGTCTCGCAAGTTGAATGTTAATGGTAGACTGGACCGGGAGGTGAATGGGCTGGCACAGTTGGTAAGCGCGATGAGAGCGATGAGCTCAATGTCCCAAGTTCGAATCTCGGTCCCGTCTCCCATTTTCATTCAATATAACATAATTAATCTGTTACCTCGTGGTGAGGTTCATCACAATTTAAGAGATTTCTGTAAATTCTTTCTCCCTTGGAAAGGACTAATTTAACATACAACTCTTGCTCTTCATCTCAAGAGTTGTCAGAGGAATATAACATTGATAATAAGCACATATCGTCCTTCATGGATGCTTTATCCACCATGGTGGAATTATTAAAGGTGTCACGTTGTGCATCTGAGTGGAGAGGGAAAAGAAACGACTAAAATGTCAGCCAAAATTGGTTTCCGAGATGGAGCGAAAAGCAAACACAACCAGAAACTAGTATTTTCTACATGACTGAGAAATGTTGGCCGAAACTATTTTGTCCAAATTGTGAGTGAGTTTAATGTGTTTCGAGAGAGAGCGGAATATACCGCGACCCATTGCAAAGGACGTTAGTGGAAGGGGAAGACGATACCAATCCAGAGGGTCGAGGCTTTTTCCTCGTTCGAAGGGGATGCCATAAATATGTCGAGGTAAGCGCGCCAGCTTGCCACTCGTTATTTTTGCAAGAGTAGAAGGGACGAAAGGAAAATTAAATAAATGGCCAGAGGCCTCGTTAAAATTTAAACTAAGAGGCACGAAAAATTACTTGAGATTTCGGATGAAAGGAAGGAAGGTCAGTATCGGTGACAGATTCGGATGCATGTGCGCGGTTATAGAGTAAAAAACCTGGAAAATTACCAGAAGAGGGATAGAGGTCTTTTGTGAAGTACGTTGTGGCGAGCTGATGAACGATGGAGGTACACAAGCGGAGGGAAAAATTAAGTTGGGCTAGCGACGCCACGAGACCCACAGAAGGTCAATAGGAATTAGTGACGAAGAACAGAAGGGACGAAAGGAAAGGCGACTGCGTAGGAATCGTCTTAGGGCTTAGAATAAAGTAGCGGCAAAGGGTCGGACACACTAAATTCAAAGGACTGTCCAAAATAAACTTCGCTTCGATAACAAATGGGGATCTGAGTTTAGCTAAGATCATCGAAGGGATGTTAGGGAAAGAACGCAATCCCGAAATCAAGGAAAATTAGAAAAATTTTGCCTGATGGTTGGCTTAAAGACATACGTCACAGCAAAACCCGCCAATTATCACGACTCCACGTGCAGTAAGATTTATGCTTGAGTGGACAAGAACAATCACATGACGCCACGGGGGGAGGAGTGTGATCGTAAGCTTCGTGGTGAGAGAGTGTGGGTTTGACTACATAACGATGAGAGGAGACGCTCCAGGGAGTATTCTTATATTTTTGACTACGAGATGAATATTATATTTTTGATGATTAGGAGAGTGATTCTTATATCCTTGGCTACGAGAAGTATCACTCCGAGATTTTCTAAGTGATCATTACTGCGACTACGAGATCTCAAGCATATCATTATGCTTTTCGGAGATTTCAACTTTCAAGTTTCATTTAGAGTTCGATTCGCAATAGTACTACCAACAGTTTGATCAGTTAATTAGTTCCGGTCACTTAATTTTCTCGAGCAATGTCCGTTGATAGATACGGGTGAAAGTTCGAGCGGAAACGAAATTAACCACTCGGCCGTGAAGATTTAATTCATGGGTTGAAGTGAAGCGCCTAGGATATCTCATTATGCTAATTAATTACGGCGTCATCATCCAGCTGATTTTTGGAGAGGAACGAGGAAATGGAACTCGGACGGCGGTAAGGACAGTCAATGGTCTCTGGAGTTGAATGGGACGACAGCGTGGAACTACTACAACCTTTTGGAAAGACGGTACATCACAAAGGTAATAACGAGAGGGCTGCGACAAGTGATCACGTGTTTTTTGGCTGCGAGAAACAGTGCAACGACCGTAAAGTTTATCGCCCTAGCTCAGAACTCTTGTAATCAAATGTTATTACTTAAACTTATTAAGAGATATAAGATGGACTTTGATCATTGGCACCCTCTTATTAATTCACTGTAAATTTTCATAGCTGGAGGAATTAAGCTACCAGGATTTAGTTTGTCCAAAAGTGAGTAATTTAAAATCATTCTGTGGGATCATTATGATTTTGGGGGGAACTTTACATGACATGTTAGGAAATACGAATGTGTACTTGTGTAAATAAATATTATTAAATCAATTGTACTGAAATGGTGTCTTCCTTTCATAAGAAACTTAAGTGAGTGTTTTTACAATTATTAATGGGACGAACCCAGCCCATGTAATTAGAACTCGTCTGGTGCTGAACGAGCTTGCCGAATTAGAATTCAGGTTTTGTGATATTTATCACAGTCGAAGTTATTAAGGAACGGCCGAGTACAACGCAAGTTAAACGCGTAATAAATATTTTATCAAGGGCTCCAAGTGAATCTAGTTACGTATTGAAAAAGTTGTCCGAGTTACAAATCGTACAAATCCGAAAACAGTCGCACGTCGGTGATTGAAAGAATTTGCCGCAAAGCTGATCGCGAACGAAGTAGCACGTGTAAAGCCGCATTGGAAGCATTCGTTGAGTCAAGGTCACTGGACGAGATCGGAAGCAGCTGTTGCAGCCTGTGTTGGTGGAAAAGAGGTGTATCGAGCCGTGGTGGTTGGACACGATTTCGAAGAAAATACGCTGGTTGTGAGTATACGTCTCTGTGAGGCGGACATTTTGCGAAGTGATTACGTTAATTAGGGACTTGCATTAATTTTTTAATTCAGTGAAAGCAAGTATCTTGCAAAAGAGAACGTTTCATTGGAATCGAGTCTGTCGCAGTTATTGTAAAATTTGGGGTTGTTTCAAGAAGAGAGAAGAGAGGAAAAGGTGTTAAAAGAACTGTTAATTGAACATCAGAAAAAAAGATTTAATTATTGCTCATTTCGTGCTTGCTTTGATATTTTTTGACCATAATTTATTGTATAAATGATAAATGTAAATGCACGGATCCAGAGAATGAGCCCAATATAATATTGCGCAATTAGTTGCAAGGGATTTTCTTTTTTTATTGTTGTATTTTGTGTGGGGGTAGAGTTGTGTATTCCTGTACATGTTTTGTATATTTGTGTGCCAAACAATTGTCAGAATAAATTGTGGTAATCGCATCAGAAGTACCGAATCCTTATTTTATAACTATCATAATGCACGTTGTTGTTCACAATCAACGATAAAAAGG
>NNCF01126784.1:656875-669283 GCA_002313205.1 Laupala kohalensis
AAGATGTCTACTGTTCCAGTTCATCGAGAGTGAATAGTAGGGTATACTATGTTAATGTCAAGGACCATTTTAGGACTTCCGTTCGGCACGCGGGTCCTAAAACTAGCCACATATTGAAATATTTGTCAAAATAAAACCCCTTTTGAAATTGAATTGAAAATAGAAATATACACATTCTACCACAATAAAAGAGATTTATGTATCTTTTATATTGTACAATGCATTATTGTTAAGCATGAATGTTTTGAAGTATCCTTTTTATTATAAATTTTATCTGGTGATCAGGAATATTTACTTGCATAAAAATGAAGAATTTTGGACAGAGGTCTGAAAGAACCTGTTTGGCAGATAATAGCGTATAATACAGTTGCATAGAAAATACGTTTGCGAAAGTATAATATTTGAATGGAAATAAGAATTTACACAAACTTGAGATGTGACAATGAAACAAAACTGTATGAAGGTAGAGAACTTCTACACTATATAAAGATTTATATCCTAGTAGACCTATAAAGAATTGGAATTGATGAAACCAGGAAGAAAATTCTTCTAGGTCACAACCGTCGGACTCCGGGGTTGGGAGTCATTAGCAGAGATTAAGAGGATTATAAAGGTGTATTGTATCCCCAAATTTTCTGATCAGTTTTTGACCGTTTGCTTGTGCCCGACGAGTAGATTCTGACCGCTGTGCGTAGTTCCACTTGTCCATGCAAATTTTCCTTTTTCAGGTTCATGCAGGAAACCACAAAAGACCGCCNGTTTGCTTGTGCCCGACGAGTAGATTCTGACCGCTGTGCGTAGTTCCACTTGTCCATGCAAATTTTCCTTTTTCAGGTTCATGCAGGAAACCACAAAAGACCGCCTAAAACAACGTTTTAAAGTTTTAACTACATGGTAAACAGGAAGGTGATTTTGGTAACGGATTTATCGTTAAGGAAAGCGGGGAAATTTGAAGCAATTTTTGTGGGAGAAATGTATCGAGTTGGGGGAGGGTGAGTAGGAGTACTGTGTCATACGGTGGTGAGGGGTGGCATCTCTACATATATGCTTTTCTCAATGTTGATCTAAATAGTGAAATGTATAGATACAATTGAACTTACAAGAACATTGTCATTTACCATTTAACAACGTTGAATGGGAACCATCAGGACGTTCCCATGACAACCACTCCAGTACTCCTTTAGTAAAAAAACGCATGACTGCTTCTTCCTTCATTCCATACATTAACTTTTTTTGTTTCACACGTGTCAATTCTGGACGAAGATTTTCTTGATGCTACTAATTCAATGGGCTGACAAATACAATGTGTATTTGATCAATTATGTATACAGTCTATGTTTTTTTTACCATCCCGCTGTTTCCCTTTGTATGAAATTCAAATACTTTCATCTGCTTTTCACGAAAAAATATTCGATGATTTTACTGACTCATTAATAACACAGCTTATACAATATTTAATTCAAAATGTTATTGAAACTCCTCAAGGAAGATGTAGGGGAGACTGGGGAACAGTGACCAGTCACGGTTAAGTGGTCATTGGCTTGTTCTCTCTGGAAACTACTCAAATACGTTGAAGCAGGTGTGAACTAACTCATATAGAAGCTATTAGTGTTCTGTCAAAGCATGTGCGATCAGTTAATAAGATTTCTCAAGTTTTTTTTTACAATTTCTCTGAATTCTCCAGATCAGAAGAAAAATAAGTGTTCAGTTTTCTTCTCGTTATTTAATTTTTCACGACGGATCCAATTTGTAAAGTGACTTTGCTGGATACTCAGCCTAATAACCTTTAGAACGATATAGCATATGATGAAATAGAATGTTCGACGTTGAAGGTAGCTGTGGATTTGTGAAATGGCGTCCAACGGGATAAAGTGACCAGGATCATGATGGGGAAAATTACCCAGGTAATGAGACAAAGTGGTCAGGACCTCCGATCGCTTTTTTAAGTTGAATTATTTGCTTATTTAAACATTATTTAGATATATGAAACAACAGCAATAGGAGGAAACATGAAGCAATGACAACAACATTATTTAGCGACGGAAGGAAGAAAGAAAATGGGAGAAGGCAATGCAAAATCATCAGGTGAAAAGGGATCATAGAAAAGAAATAAACTGAACCTCGACGAAAATTGATTAAACAAAGTTGTAAATCGGATGAAGTTAGTGACACTAAATGTTTTTATTGAAACGAGAGTTACCAAAATCAGTAAACGATGGATGGATACAATGTTCCGGTTGTTACAAATGGGTTCTTGAAGAGTGTGCGGGATGCGAAGATGATTTTGTTTGCGAACACTGCGAGCAAATATCTAAGAAAATGAAAAATGTACTTTTTGCCAAAAAAGAGAATTACTTCATATTCATATATTGTTTATGCAGTATTAATATTGATTTATGATGCTTAATACCAAAAATTTAGTTTGAGTTAGACATGTGTTCATATTTATTATTTCAAGATTTCATACGGGGCAAAGTGGTCCGGAAATGGGGCAAAGTGGTCCCTTCGCAACAGTTGAAGAAAAACAAATTTCATAAATGTCCTTCCAGATATTGTTGATTTATTGATGGCTATAGATTCTACACCAAATTCTATTCATATCAAATACTTTTTGTAATTTAATTTCCTTTTAATACGTTTACTGAAGGACGTTTTGCCGTAGAGTGACCACTTTACCCGTCTTTCCTGCGTAGTTTCTCACGTGTCTGACTTTTTCTCTAGAATAAATCTTTCGAAAGGTTTTCCCTTATGCGTGTATATTCTGGAAATATTGTAATATTGTTATGAATTACAGAGTGATGAACTCTGAAACTGAGTAATATTTATAACATGTGTATGATGGGAAAGTTTTAATAGTTTATTTAGCTATGTTAATGTAAAACTAATGTATAAGACCATTGTCACATTCAGTCATATTAGAACTTTTAAAAGATAATCCTTTAAAAAGTGTGCTCTGGTTATTATATACAGAATGTCTCAAGAGAAAGTTTATATTTTGTGAGTCGATAAAATAAAAAATAAGATGTCTATAAAAAAAAGGTTTATTATTTATCAAAGTACAGTATTTGGGAATTTATTTCTTAAAAATAATATCGTCTAAATGTAAACCTTCGCGTTCACGGCATTCATGTAGTCGAACGGTAAAATTTCCAATGACGTCTCGGCAGGTCGACTCCGTGATGGCTGCGATTTCGTAGCGTTTATTTTTTTTTAAATGCACCATAGAAGTCGGTTTATTGTTATAAACTTTAGATTTGAAATAACTCCACAGGAAAAAGTCCATAGGAGTTAAATCAGGACTGCGAGGAGGCCAGTTTATGTTGCCTCTCCTAGAGATCAATTTGCCAGGGAAAGTTTTACGTACTTTTGTCAGAGACGTATTGGACGTGTGTGAGGTTGCCCCGTCCTGCTGGAACCATGTTCTTTGGTTATAGCCAGAGACGTTTACCAGTTCTGGCACCAAGAAATTGTCTAACATTTCCACATAACGCTCTGAATTGACAGTAACCGCACATCCTCTTGCATCCTCAAAAAAGTAAGGGCCAACAATTCCTCGCGCCGACATAGCAGCCCATACAGTCACTTTAGGTGAATGAAGTGGCCTCTCATGCTTGTGTTCCGGATTCGTTGCACCCCAGTAGCGGGAATTTTGCTTATTTACGAACCCATTAAGGTGAAAATGAGCTTCATCCGAAAACAAGACG
Source organism: Laupala kohalensis (assembly GCA_002313205.1). Lineage (NCBI taxonomy): Eukaryota > Metazoa > Arthropoda > Insecta > Orthoptera > Trigonidiidae > Laupala > Laupala kohalensis. Next base: position 660,580 of record NNCF01126784.1, read on the forward strand.
TTGTTAAACGTCGAGAAGCGCTCAATTGCCTGCTTTACAAAGTCAAGCCTATGACTGGCATCATGGGGTTTTAATTCTTGCACCAATTGAATTTTGTACGGGTGCAGTTTTAGATCTTTATGCAAAATGCGGTGTAATGATGATCTATGCACATTTAAAGCACTTGCGCGCTTCCGAATTGAAATATTCGGATCCTCACGAACAGATCTGTTTTCACTCTCCACGTTTTCTGCCGTTCTTGATGACCTTGGCCGCCCAGATTTTGGTTTTTCTAGTGTTGAACCGGTCTCTTCAAATTTTTTGACCCAATTTCGAATGAGAGTGATGCTTGGCGCATCATTTAAGTGACGAAAACCTCGAATACTGCAGAATCTTCTACGCGCTACAGTCGCTGAATCACCGTTTTTGTAAAACTCTCGCACGCAGAGCGTGCGGTCCGCTCCCGAGAAACGCTCCATAGCGACTGAATTTCCAAGAGCCAGGCTAGCTACTGGCATACCCCCCGCGCCCCTCAGATTCGATGCGTTTACGCAGTAAGCTAAACAAATGTAAACTTTCTTTTGAAACATCTTGTAGTAGTTGAGTACCCGCGGTTTTGCTCACTTGAATTTTGTAGTATATCTGCAATTTTATTCTTTCTCACATCCCAGAGAGAATGTTATCCATTAATCTTGGTGGTTTGATATTAATGGTGTGTGCACTCAATTTCTTATAGATATGCAATTTATATCCTAGCTGATTACCCGGCGTTGCCCGGGTTTTTTCAAATACCAATCTTTCCTTACTCAGGAAAAAATGTCCATCTCTGTCGTTAAGTGAAATAAATGTTATTCGTTTCTAAAATCTTACTTTAACATCCTTATTTTATAAATTCATGATAATACAAATTTAATACAAAACTAGATTCTATGTATCATTTTGAGTTCCACCTCCAGGGGTAAGGATAAATAAATTCTTGTGTGAAACTACCCTTCATCAAGCAAAATAAAATTGCTCATGAGAGAATTAAATCAATCGAAACGACATAAATTAGCCGAGCACACTACTTCGCCCTCAGGAGAGTTAGGAGTATTTCATTCCCTGTAAGTGCATAATGGCACTGTTCATCTGAATGACCCCTAAATACAAAGGGGTCGGCACACTTGCACCCAGTCGCACTTTTACTTAGACGCAATTTAACTTATGTACCTGCGCGGCGAAGTCTCACGCTGCGGTGACATAGGTGGTACTCCGCAAGGTTGGACAAGGAATACGGCAACGCTTACAGACCACAGTCGGCGTCTGTCTGTGGCCCTCCTACTCTTAACAGTGTGAAATATACGACTAATTTCACTAGACGTGCATCGCCATATTTATATATCCCTCACTGTCGTAAAAGTTAACGTATGAACATAAAAATTCTTAAAAATATGGACGGTATATTTCTAACTATACGAAAAGAATATATTTAAAAATATTTTGATATTTCTTAGGTTAGAAACTTTCATTATTCCTTGATTTAAAAAAATGTAAACTTAACAATAATTGTTTTAACTATTAACTTATTTCTGACTTTGGATATTCCAAATACCACTTTCTACATTATAAAATGGTGACTAGGAGAACCAAACAAGAAAAGTATCCGTCCACCACATAGAACTATGGAATGCTGAGTTCATGCAGTGCGAGCAAGCCAGCCACTCAGATGCCCCCCACCACTAGCCAGTGGTCGGGTCTGCCCAGCTCCGCATAACACAAGGGTCACTGATGTTTTGCTTTACGTCTATTTGTCTTTAATACGAATCTAAGTTTTATTGTTAAAATAATACTTACGACTAAAAAGGATAATTGTTTTATTGAATGAAATAAATCCTATATTCCATATTAATATTTATTTTTTAATAGATTGTTCACACACAGCGCATATTAGCCATAACATTTTTAGCCATAACATTTTTACATTACATATTTTGAAACAAAATAAATTTGTTGAACTTTTAACGCATGCCTTGCTTTGACTTATTAATTATTGAACACTTTTCTTTTGCATGAGAAAAAGTACTCAAAGGATTGAATCCTTTTCTTTGTGTAGCTATAATACGTCGTTGACGAAGTTCCGGATCTTTGGGAAACCTATAAACTTACTTAATTTGTATAACATGAATTCCTGTGAATGTGAATATTGTTATCACGTGTTCACACGATTCTAAAGATAATTTACCATCCAATCTATTCCATTGGGATCTGTCTTTTAAGTCATAAAGGACATTAAGGATTATGTGACCAATTGTTCAAATAATTACTGAAAGGAAGCGTGTAATGTAAAAATGTTCTATAGTTAACGAGAAAAACGATAAATGATATTTAAATTTTAAGTTAACATTTAGATATGAAATTAAATAATGATCTGTCAAGTCAGAAACATTACTAAAATTTATTTTATCTTGAATTTCAGCGCTACTATTAACAAATAGTGTGGTAATACACTTCATTTATCTTATACTAACGATGAAAATAAGAAATCTTCATAATACTTACTAATGAGCAGATGAATCATATTTCTTATTTATATAATTCTTGCAGATATATGCTACACAATAGGTAGGCATTTCACTTAAGTGCAAACATAAACTGTATATTCATATAATCGCTTAAACGAAACACAATCGTCGACCACATTGGTAGCACGGGCAAATACTGGTGCCATAGAGCACAGAACTGTGCTGGTGCCGAGTTGTTCACACTGGCCAGTGGTAGAGGGCGCCGAATATAGCCGGCTCGTTTCTCGACACCCAAAGCCGTATGAGTCAGAGTTCCATAGTTAGAGTTCTATGGTCCACCACCACACGAAAATATAAATTCCATAACAATCCACGTAGAGTACATTCAAAGAAATGAAGCAAAACATTTGTACTTGCTCAATTACTCACGCAAAGGGAATTTTAAAAAAATGCGAAAAATTTGTTAAAGTGTAATTTGATTTCTTAAGGAGAGAAACGTATTTTATACACAACAACTTCAAGAAAACCCATTCCCATGAGCTTCCGTCGACTTTAGTAGGAACAAAGTTACATGAACGCGACTGGTGTTAATTTACGCGACTGACGGAATTATAAATATCTAACTTACCCATATAACAGGTACCAAGCATTATATCTTCGTGGATCTCACACAAAGGTTGCTCGCAACTATGACACTCTGACTGCACCTACTAATTACTAAAATAAATGCAATAACTCCTGTTAAGATTAATTTAAATGGACTTAGCGAATAACAGATGATAGCGAATGAACAGTTTGCCTCCGTTGAACAGCATTTTTTAAAACATTCCTTCGAATACGGAATTTCTTACCTTTCTGTCGAGCTAATGGTACACTATAACATTTACCTGTAAATTAATAACAACATTTTGTTCATATGGTCTTAGGTGTTGATACACTTATGTTGTGAGAGAGTTCCGTTTCTTATCTTTCTTTGCTATTTTTGAAACATTTTTCCAAACCTGTTGTAATTTTGCGCAAAAATGGATTTGAAGATTTAATTTTCTGAAAGTGGTTGAAAACATAATATAAATCTGATTTTCCCTTATGTTTTGTTTTTATTTACTCTTACATATTGTTTTTCAAAAAGTTCACATGTTTTAACGAGTACCTCTAACATTTGAACTATTGAATTTTGGTTTAACTATCAAAGAGAAGAAGAATTTATTACGTCATTTTTTTCTAATTCTGGAAGGACTTAATTTGTTTTATTCGAGAGAATAATTCGAAAGACAAGAATTTGAGGACGTCTTTTGAATTTAGATTTTCGAAATTTTTATACATACTACGTCGTTGTGACTGACCGATTGATTTGCTCATTCATCAACGCAGAGAATAAGTAATAGAGCCATGAACGGGTTGGTGCTCCTGTATAGCAGAATATATATAATTTGTATTTTCAAGTGGTGGGACAATATCTTCTTGTTTCGTTCTTCTTGACACCATTTTATAATAAAGAAAATAGTATTTGGAATATCCAAAACCAGAAATAAGTTAATAGTTAGGACAATTATTGTTAAGTTTATATTTTCTTTTTTGAATCAAGGAATAACGAGATATCTAACTAAAGAAAAATCAAAATAAATTAAATATATTCTTATCTTATAAATAGCAATATACCGTCTTTATTTGTAAGTATGTTTATGTCCATAGTTTAGCTTTTACTACGATGAAGGAAATACAAATATGGCAATGCACGTCTAGTGAAATAACTCGTATATTTCATAATGTTAAGAGTAGGAGGGCCCCACATACACGCCGACGGTGGTCTGTATGCGTTGCCGTCATCACGACAGCATAACCCTCCGCCATGCAGATAGATAAGTTAAAATGCGTCTAAGTTAAAGTTCAACTGGGTGCAAATGTGACAAATCCAAATCCAAAATACACAAATAGCTGTCTTTTTCGATTAAATATTTTTACATGAAACTCTCTTTTCACTAAACCTATAGCGTTTCTAGAGATATTTATCCCCCCTCCCCCGTATCCCAACGGTGGTCCAATTCTGCCATAACATTGGAAGTGTTTCTTTTCATTTTAGCAACACTGAAAGCTAGAGATTCCACTTGAATATCTACCATTTTTTATATATTTTCGAGTCACGCTTTTCCCAGCCCCCACCACCACGGGCGTGGTGCACCTCGTATGGTCTGAACGGTTACATAGCGTCATCCAGAGTTTGGTAATTTTACGTTCTCGTGCCCTTCCCACCTCCACATACCGTGCCCCTTGTGTGATCTGAACTTGAACTTTACGGCATTGGTAGAATAATTACACATCTCATCAACCCTGAAACTAAAAATCTGATCCAATTTTAATTTTTTTTATATTTCGAAATTAGTTTTGAATTATTTTTGCACATAAATTAATTCCCAAACCCTACCCAAGGGTTCCTAGGCATGTCTGTTTTGCATGCGGGCCGATTTTCGACTTAAACGATATCTGGATGTCACTCTCAACTCATCGATACTGAAACTTGTGGACTCGCCACTGGTATCTGCTGTCGCGTAGTCGCAGGCAGCGGGAACCCACGTAACCAAGTGAGTGACGTAGCCGTCTCAAAAAGAGTGACTCAGCACTAAAGACCCATGTAACACTACTGCTCTCTGCATCTGGGGAGGGGGGGACCGCCGCTACTCTTGAGCCAGTCGCAAAGAGTACGTTCCTCTCTCCTTCCTTGTTGTTTCAGATAGACCCTATCTGGTCCTGACAACTGTCCCCTGATGCTTAGCTTGTTCAGACAGACCCAGACTGGTCCTGCTAGCGTTCCCTTCCGCTGCTCCGCCCAACTATCTCCGAGTCTGCACGGCCCAACTCTTTCCATCCCCCGTACACTTTCGCCGTCTCAGTCACTTAACGATGGTCAATGTTGAGTCGCTCTACCGGAGAGCCGTTCCTTCGGGGACAATGCTGCGTCGCTCCGGAGTCACCGTGTAAGTTGCTGGTTGAAGGATAAACCACTGTTTGGCATTCCCTATTCTCATTTGCTCCCTCTCATTCTTCCATAGACATTTAAGGGAATAGGGTAATTACTCCTCAAGCTATAGTCCCCCTCTTTAGTGGGGTGACTAGGTTAAAGACAACGTGGCTTCGTGAGAGTGTCATGTTAGATAATTTGTACATGGCATCACATTCCCTAGGGTAGAATAAGGGCTGATAATGTTCTTTGGCGTCTTCGGGAATGTCACTTCTTATTTCAGCTGCCCTGAAAACTATAATCTCAACACTAACATCAATCATTTTCGATTATTTTACAATTCATCCCCTTTTCATCCAATAAACGAAGGGTTCCATCCTAGGGGGTGTTCGTGCAGTTAAGGAGCACATACCTTCAACGACAGCAAAATTGATTTATGAACAACAATATTGGCTGTTATTTATTATTTTTACCCTACCCGAGGAATGCTAGTGGTATATTATCTTCGGTGGACTGACTGTCAACTTACAAAGCATAGAGGATCCGTCTCAACAACACTGAAAACTATAGTTTTCAATATAATATCGGAATTTTCCATTATTTTTACAATTCACGCCTACCCACCCTCTTGGGGGTGCCATGAATATCTTACAACAATGCTTGTTGTTAGATAGTCAGTCATATGTGCATCAAGTTTGGTTAAAATTGCTCCATGAATTCCAGAGTTATGGTGGGTTACATACATTGAACGCTCCAATCCTCATTTTACCCTTTTAAGGGTGGAGTTTTGCATTTAACAGGCAATATAATAGTACTCTCGTCCTAGTATGCAGTTAATGAAGGATAGATTATTTAAAAACGTCTCTTCTTCCGTTTTTCTACAGATCACGGTGAGCTACTCAGACTCGCCATGTTCTTCCATCTAACCCCACCTTGAGTATTCAGGAAAATTTAAGGTGAAATTGGGATAATAAGGTATTATTAATTCTGACCATGGTCTTGACTTCCAATGTGACCTTGCGAATTACTCATTTTAGAATATGATAATTACTCAAATAATACAACGCCACACAACTATTGAAAATTAACCGTGCAGTAAAACAATGTGCTGGTGTAAACACGAGAAAGTGCGAGCACCACGGGAAGCAAATACTGGTTGTGAGTGGAGTCCACGGGACGCGGACCGAAATCAGATGTAAGCCAATAAAACGGCGAGAATACTCTAGTATCTTACGGAATCCGGAAGGGTGGCGCGGCGAAGAACCGTGACGGCGCTGGGGACGGAGCGCCTCTGCAGGGTGCGGTGTGGCTGGCGCAGGTCCTGTAGCACAGGGGTGGGTGCCGCTGGTGCTGCAGAAGCAGCGCTGGGGTGGAGGCTGTGGCCGGGGTGGCGAAACTGTTGAATTATTTAACTGCGTTCCCCAGCATCTGCACGAGGGAGGAAGGCGACGAATGTAACTGGGTAAAGTAGGGAACCCGGTTCGGATAGTGGGTATAGAAAACGAACTGGCTTCACTGGTAACGGAAACGCTTCTCCCCACTGATCCCCATAACCACCTGCACCCTAATTAAAAACATGGCTTCAATATTGAGAAGGAATTCTAGTTGAGAAAAATTAGCGTCAATGAATTTGTACTCATTATTTCCTTTATTTCAAACTTTTGGGACTACGTATTTGAGAAGAATCGGTCAGAGGGGTTCAGCAACACTCTGAAAAGATCAGTTTTTGTTCAATTTTAATATTGCAACTCGTAATTGAAGACCTTAAGACATCGAGACTGGCAGAGAAGAAAACTCTGTAACAACAAATCTCCCAAATTTCATTGGCAAGGTTTATTATTTTTCGTAGAAAATAACATGAAAATATGTAAAAGAGGTCAGTGAATATTATGAGAATGTTTTAATACTTTTGGATAGATTTTGAACAATTTTATTTTAAAAGAATTTACGATAATTATGAAACTAATAATATTAGTCTCTTTGATGTGTAATTGTAAAATTATATCTCTCCATGGGAACAAAAATAAATGCAACACATGATTGGCAAAACTATACTTTCGAAACCATACTTTTCGATGCCTTTGACATCGATAAGAATGTTCCCGGTGCTTTGTAAGTTCACAATCAATCTACATTGCAGATAATATACCCTTAGCATCCCCAAGGTAGGAATAGAATCGCAGGACAGCAAAAACTAATGCAAAAAACGACCAATATCTGTGTTGAATACATAATTTCTTAGACTCAGAAGAGCAGAGCCACACTCTCAATGCTGTTTAAGTCCATGGTCATCCCCTATAAGGGAATATACTCACTCTAGGAAATGGATGAAAAGAAAAATAAATTAAATGACACATATTAGTATTGAGATCATAGTTTTCTGCTGGGACAGGGGTGGGAACGAAGGACAGGTAAACATAATAAAAAACAAAAGATATTAGTGTTGAATAAATCGTTTGTGGGACCATTGAAGTACAGTGACACCCTGGTTTCCAAATAAATTTACGATAGAATAGAATAGATATGATAATACAGATATATTCCCGAATATTTATTATATTATATTATTAAATTATTTATAATATTATAATATTTATTATATTATTTATAATATATTTATATATAATGATCACCCCTATAAGGGATAAACACCCGTGTGATACTGCTGAAAAGGAGTGAAATGTAAAAATAATCGAAAGTGACCGATATTATTGTTGGGATCGTAGTTCTCGAGGCCGCTGAAATTAGTAGTGACATTCTCGAAGACGTCTAAGTCCACAGTCAGTCCGTATAAACTCCAGCACCCCTTAGGAAGGGGATGCTATGAAAAAATATCGAACGTGACATACCAGTGACGAGTCGATAATTTTCGGCGTCCCTAAGTTGATGGAGAAATCCCGATACCATGTAAGTCTGAGCTCAGCCCTCATGAAACAAACACACCACTTGCACTCCTTGGGTGGGGGTGGAAATGGATTCGTGGATAAAAATAATTGAAAACTAATATTGAATTATTTTAAAACATAAAAATACATTGGATACATAGTTTTAGGGTTGACGAGATGTTTCAACAACCAATGCTGTTATGTTCAAGATGATATCACATAGGAGCACTGTATTCTTAGAGCTGTGGGCAGAAAGAGAGAAAAGTAAAAATAACGGAAAAAGACCGATATTAGGGTCGAGTCCATGGTTATTGTGTATTCTGAGATGATTAATCGTATTTCCAATGGCATTATGTACTTTCAGACCACATGAGGTGCTCGAC
>NNCF01126784.1:685106-714738 GCA_002313205.1 Laupala kohalensis
ATAAGGGGTGATCGTGTACTTATCTGGCAATCAGGGTGTCACTTCATTTCAGCATACCCAAAAATGACTTATTCAACACCAATATCTGTCGTTTTTTATTATGTTTACCTGCCCTTCATTCCAACCCCCCACTCTAGGGATGCTATGGGTATATTATCTGCAAAGTGGACTGATTGCTAAATTAGAATGCATCTGGGATGTCTATCCCAACTCCACCGAAAACTATGATTTTTAATCTTATATCAGTTTTATTTTTACATGTCATCCCCTTCTTCCCTCCTGTCTAGGTGTGCAAGGAACATCCTACTCACATAGGGCTTGATGTCATTTAGTCAATCATCTGTGTATTAAGTTTGGTTGACATTGCTTCAGGCACTCTAGTGTCATGGAGGTATACATAAATAAGATATTCCAACCCCCATTTCACCCCTTTAGGGATGGATTTTCGTAAAACCGTTTCTCAGTGGGTGTTTATTCTTATCTGCCAAATATCAAGTTTTTAGGCTTTGTAGTTTATTCTAATGCACCCTTTTTCCGTTGGTTGTGTACAACAAACGTGCATTAAGATAATTATAAAATAAGGATTCGGTACTTCTGATGCGATTACCACAATTTATTCTGACAATTGTAAGGTACAAACCATACATATAACATTTACAATAAATACACAACTCTTCAGCCCCCACAGTACCAAAATACAAATATAAATCCCTCGCAACTGATTACGCAATGTTACATTGAGCTCATTCTCTGGATTCGCGCATTTACATTTAAAATTTATACAATCAATTATGGAAAAACAATATCAAAGCAAGCACGAAATGAGTAATAATTAAGTCTTCTCTTCTGATATTCAATTAACAGTTCTTTTTTTAATTCAATTAATCTTATTGTTGGGATCGTATTTCACGGGGCCCCTGAAATTAGTAGTGACATTCTCGAAGATGTCTAAGTCCACAGTCAGCCCGTATAAACTCCAGCACCCCTTAGGAAGGGGATGCTATGAAAAAATATCGAACGTGACATACCAGTGACGAATCGATAATTTTCGGCGTCCCTAAGTTGATGGAGAAATCCCGATACCATGTAAGTCTGAGCTCAGCCCTCATGAAACAAACACACCACTTGCACTCCTTGGGTGGGGGTGGAAATGGATTCGTGGATAAAAATAATTGAAAACTAATATTGAATTATTTTAAATCATAAAAATACATTGGATACGTAGTTTTAGGGTTGACGAGATGTTTCAACAACCAATGCTGTTATGTTCAAGATGATATCACATAGGAGCACTGTATTCTTAGAGCTGTGGGCAGAAAGAGAGAAAAGTAAAAATAACGGAAAAAGACCGATATTAGGGTCGAGTCCATGGTTATTGTGTATTCTGAGATGATTAATCGTATTTCCAATGGCATTATGTACTTTCAGACCACATGAGGTGCTCGACATCGCTAGAGGTGGGGGTTGGGAAGAGTGTGGCACAAGGATTATCAAAAATGTCCGCTAAGAAAGGATTTTACGAAACGTCACCCCTGAGGGTGTGAAATGGGAAATTGGTGTTTTCAAAAAACGTTTTTTGAATTACATAAGTGAAAATAAGGGATTGAGGGTACACACCAATTCTAATACAACCTCCAACACTAATGGATAACATTCTCAGTGAATACCTATGAGGATATCAGATAAAATAAAATTGGTGACATATTACAGAATTTACGTTAGCAAAGCTGCGGGTACTCAGATATATAGAGTGTATTCCTTTCTTTTATGTATTGGTTATGATTTTTCACCGCTCTTAAGGAAAGAAATTGAAGAGAATGTGAGTTATTAAAGTAAATCACATAAAAACAATATTTTCGAGTCATCTAATATGTAGGTTTCAAAATGATTATATTGATCTCTTCTACGAAATACATATTAATTTGCTAAGATAAAAATTTGAAGCAAAATGTTTGATTGAATAGATGATATTCCTGTTCGGGTTGTTGTCGGTGCATATTGTCACCGGTGCTGCACTTTATAGAGTGTATGCGCTCGGTGCATCAAGTTTGTTAAGTCCAAATAGAGAATGACGTTTATAAATTAAGCAAACCCTTGTTGTACTATCAGGATTTGATTATTTATCACACAAATGGTTTACAAATTAATATCACTGTTTACAAATGGACCGACAAATGTGGTAAGTGTATTGGCTCAATTTAGTCGATTTGAGACTTCTTGCTCATAGAACACATTTCTCAACTTAATTTCTGGACAAACTCGAAATAGAACATAGGAAGTAAAAAATAATAATAAATTTAAAAAAACATTTAAAAAACAAGCTTTTACTTAAGCGATGTTCTAAAACGAATAAGATAGGAAAGGTTTGAATTAAAGTAATGAAGTCAAATGATAATACCTCCGAACATATTTCACATTAATGGATCCTAATAAAAATAAACGTACTTACTATCTTTATTGCTGAAAATGATTTAATATTTAATGTTGAATTATTTGTTTCCAAAAAGCTTGTCGCGCGAAATGTTCATAGAAGTGGATACCAATTAATTTTATTGGGCAGTGACAGTTTGGTAATTAAATACTTGACGAAATATGTATTTTATTTTTTGTGGTATGTGAGTAAAAACAGAAACATTTTCAAAAAAATTGAGAAACAGCAATTTCCGAAATAGAAATAATACTTGTAAATGGGTTTATATTTTCAGATGTTTGATATGAAATGCTCCCGATGCTGGTAGGAAAGCACATTTCTTATGAAATGAATAACACAAGAGATGAAATGAATAACACAAGCACTTCACATTTTGTGTGCTTGAAAATATATCGCACTTCAATTGTAACGTTCCAATTAGTAATGTCATTGTGACAGCAATTTCTCTATCACGGTGTAATCAATATACACATGCAATGTACGAGATGTATTTCAATCCACCCAGAAAAATGTCAGTTTTTATTTTCTCGTGAGATGTACTCTTTCATTTCTAGAAGGGTTTGCTGAATGGCAACTACAAAACCTGCATCATCTTTCCCATCTTCAATCACGAATTTTAATTTCGGTGGTCGGTGAGCTTTCCTCGATTAACATATTTAGTCATAGCTCTTCCACGTTCCCCCACCTCGAAGAGACCTTTGGCAACTGGGATTACAGGGTTATCTTATCCCGGAAGACACTCGATCGTCAGACCCTCGTTAGTGATGGATAACAGGGGCTACCACATGAAGGCGAGATTGATATTTGAGGAGAGGCTACGCCAGAGCGTTAATCCCCTTAGACTTGGTTTTCCGAGGTTTGTTGAGCAAATTGTCCCTTGCTCTCTCCCGGAGAGCTAATTAGCTCAATTTGTCCCCACTCTCATCCCAATGTTGACCACGTTTTTGCAGATAGATTATTAGAATTCGCGAGAGGTCTGAGTAAATAAGTTGGAAATCCATCCACTCATCACTCTCTGGATTTTGTAATCCATAGTGCCTAAGTGAAATATACATTTAAATTATTCAATCATATTAGTTTCTGTAATATTTAGCCACATTATTATTGCACAAAAGTGCTTCAAAACTTTTTGACAGTTCTAGTAGGTTGCTCGTTAGAACAATATTCTCTGGAAGAATCGTCAAATTATGTAATACCTTTTGTTAAATCTTCATTATGCGACTATAAAGAATTCGCAAAGTAAATGATGAAATGTTTCTCCTACTGGTGAACGATTCTTCGCAGAGGACAGGTATAATACAATGTAAAACTGCAGTTTCCAAAAGTCACAGTGAAGTAAAATCAAAATGAAAAAGAAAAAAATGTCGTAAATAAATAAAATTTATTGTCAAAAAAGCAGTTGCAAACTGCATATGACCAGTTGAGGGATAATAAACTAAGTAACTATCCGGAAACAAGCAAGGCACCAACCCATCAATTCCGATCACGGGACACGGGCAGTGGTAGAATTAACACTTATAACAAAAAAATTAATAAAATACGTACTGTTATCCATTTATTGTTTCAAAATGAATCGTACATATAATGTGCAGTAAACTTTCTAGATCAATAATAACAGAAGTATTTAAGGACATTCCCGCCATGGAAAATCCGCGACTACCCGGAAGAAAACCGGAGAAAAGTCCGGGCCAGGACGGGCTTCAAAGTTAATGTATACAATCGTGTCAAGGTTGCGTACAGTTAGAAATAAACAATTATAAATAAAATTGATCAAAACCAAAATGCAAAACAATGCAAAAGCAATATACATCGTATTTTGTTATGACAAAACAATCAACTATTAGAGATCACCCTGAGGATCATTCCTCCTCCTCGAATGTACTTGTCGAATATGCAAAGGGAGCAAATACTGTAATCCAGTGGTTTCTAGCCACGATCCCATGGGGGACGAAAAGCAAAAGTATCAACATTCTCTTAAATTCAAAAAAAAAAAAAAAATTCAGTAACACAAAACAACTTCTGAATTTCAATTATTAAATTTTTAGCTATCTTTGTAATTTATAATGTCTGTATTTTAATTTTAGCAATTATATATTACAAGCTGAGACATTGCTTTGTGAATTTTTTATTACGTCTACAGTCTTTCTCACATCCGCATTGATATCCAGTGAGAATGTTATCCATTAATGTTGTAGGTTTGATAGTACTGGTGTGTATCCTTTATCTCTTATTTTCACTGATATAATTGAGAAGAAGATTTTAGAAAACACGTTCGGTTGAAATTGCTCCAGGCACACCTGAGTTATGGTAGGATACATTTCAACCCCTATTTCACAACGTTAGCGAGTATTTTCGTAAAATCCTTTCTTCGTGGATATATACACCCTAAAAACAACCGACCTGCCAAATTTCAAGATTGTTGGTTTTAAAGTTTCTGAGATTTTGTGACTAGTTAGTGAGTCAGTCAGGCAGTGGTATTTCACCAACATAATGAATTTAAAGGTTAACAAATGTCATTATTAATTACTTTAAATAAACTTTGTTAAAGTGGTTCATAACAAATAATACTAAAAATCATGAAGTTTTAATACAATTCTTTTTTAACGTTTAATTATGTGTTCAAAATAAAGCAAGTTTAGGTATAATTACATAAAAAAGTTGGGAAGCTGTTCTAATCATTTCATAAGCTTTGGAGGAGCACACCAATTCTGATCAAGTGATAACACTGCTATAATTAATTTATAAAGAAGTAATTTATTTCCAATAAAGCAGTTAAAACTACTTCTGGCCACCACATGAAGGACAATTTTAGTATCCAGAAGCATGCAAGAGAACTTTCCACCAATACCATCCTAAGAACCCAATGGAAAACCGGAGAAAATCACATGTTGATCACATGCTAAATATGACAATTATAAATAATGAGGGAAAGGATAAAAAATTCCTAACAATGAACCTTGTGGCCATATGCTAGCCACCATACTATAATGTACTGAAATCGGGTAATGAGACTACACTATGTAGCCTATCAAGTTACATGATTGTTTTAAATTACATTGTTTTAGATTGTTCACGTTTCGGAACGGTATTGCTCCCATTAGAGTTGTTTTAAAAATTGTGTGTTTGGGGACCCCTGACTGAAGTGAAACTCCTGTCATGCGTGGAAGTAACTGTGTTAGTTTTCATTCAATCATTCATCACAAAGGATGTGTTTAATCATATTTATGAGGTTAAGGACAGGTGATTTACAATAGAGTAGACATTAAGAATCAATTTAATATATTATTCATACAAGTTGTACTAACATATAAAATAGTTACACATTGTGTTTAATTATTAGTCTTAACGAAGAATGATCTATTTATTTAGGAATTACAGAAAACTGTGCATCTTTCGATTACACAAATCTGTCGTGAAGGGAGTGTGGCAACCTCGCATTGTGCGAGCGGCCAGCTACCCTCGTGAAGTCCCGTTACTTCGTAACTACAGGCGACGCTGCCACTGGGGAGGGAATGCTTTTGGTTCGGACGCGGGCAGCAGACGGACTAGCAGTCCGGTTTCGAGCAACACGCCGCGCTCCGTAGTTGTATTTACGACCTGTACTCGTAGTTAAATAAATACCCTGTATTTCATATCATGTGGTCGAGCCTCATTCACCCTCACTCCCACAGGAGTAACAGAGCGCGCATTAGGTTTCATAGGCATGGAAAAGCTAAATTAAAGTGGCCACCTTGCGGCCGAAGGTTAGAATCAAACCCGCAGTCGTCACAGCCAGCATATTTGTTGCTGTCAGTTCAGCGATGGATCTATTTCATTTATGGAATATATTAAACAAGAAAATAGTATCCTTGGACATAGTTTCTTTCCGCCAATGCACCAGTTTTTGTCTCATTTCAATCGGACAACTGTCATAAAAATTACATTTGACTTTAATACTATACACACATTTGACTTGAGGCTAGTGTAATATAAAAATTACGTCTAATTTTAGGTCCATTCCCTCAAATGCTTGTATTGTTTTAAATTATTGTCATTATTCTTATTATTACAATTTTAAACAACACTGTCTGAAGGCATTAATTTATGACTATTCCTCACTTCGGTGAATAAAAAATAATTTGTGTATTTTTGTAGACAACCCAAAATTTAACAAACTGATGCATTTTGATCAAATATAATTTTTACTGTTTTGAGTAAAACATGTATTTCAAAATGTTTAGATTTAAACAATAACAGAGATGAACGTTTGTGGGAATGAACAACTAATAATGTGTTATAATGAACAACTAATAAGTTGTGTGTTGGTACCCATCCTGGCCCGGGTTTTTCTCCGGTTTTCCTTCGGGTAGAGGCGGATTTATCATACAGGTTCTCTAGGCTTTGTCTAGGGGCGGGTCTATTGTAACAATAAATCGTGAATTTAGTGTTATTTCAATTTTTAAGCACTATACTCAGAATAATCTATAGTTCGATAATAACTTACATGTAATTTTTTGCTTAAAATTACAAACATATTGACATTCTATTAGTATTATAACTCGCAGCTAACTTTTTATCTTATCTAGGAATTTTTGCTGAATTTTTTGAATCCGCCTCTGCCTTAGGGCCCTTGATCGGAATTGATGGGATGGTCCCTTGCTTGCTTCCGGAGAGTAAATTAGTTTTTTTTCCCTCCACGTGGTCATACGCAGTTTGTACTGTTTTTTGACAATAAATTTATTATTATTATTAATTTATACTATAGGTGTCCGATTGAAATGAGACAAAAACTAGTACATTTGTAACATGAAAACAGAATCATTGGAATTATTATATTTTTTTTAAAAATATTGATTAATATATTTTCCATTAATGAAGAAGGCCCATCTTGAACTGGCAGTAATAAATATATCAGATGTGATTGAAGCGGACTTGATGAGTAATTTTTGCCCGCAAGGTGGTAGTATTAACTCAGCTTTTCCACGTCTATATCTATAGTGCCTCGCGTTGCAACACCCTTCTGTTGGCGAGTGCGCGGTCTGCGCTTTCTGTTTGTCTACTCTCACCCTCCCTCACGCTAGGTTCACCGTTTTCTATCTTCGCCGAATGTAAACAAGTATTACTGTTAAATTGATTTCTAAAATAAGTAAGGTATTAATATGTTCTATGAGCACAAATAAAAGCAAATTCTGCTATTATTCCGAGAATTAAAATAATTTCGGAAAATCACATTAAATTAAGTTCCCGAAAGGCGTACTTGGTTGTAAAACTACTGTTGCAGCTGTATTTCAGTCACATTGTTCTAGAATACCGCCGTAGGCAGTAAATTAAAGGGAGCGTCTACATGCGAGAGACGGTATATGAAGCAATGTAATGAATGTTAAGACGCAGAGAGTAGCTCGGTCAAAAGAGGGTGTAGTAGCAAACGCCCTCTCCACGTGGGTAGTGGCGGGGAGGGTGCGGGTCAGGATGCTCCGTTCTAGTAGCTGGGGCAGTATTCTCAGTCACGCCTCGTCCCATCGTCTGGTGTGATCTTCAAACAAGTTTGGACAGTGGGTGAGGCCGCGTCGACCGCAGGTGGTTCGTTCGCCCGTGAAATCACCAGGGTAGTATATCGTCGTGAATATGAAAGCTGTAGAAAACCGGTTTTGGCAAATAAATAATTTTCGGTTGACTATAACTTTGTTTTTCATTAAAGGAAAAACCGAATACAACACCACTATCTAATTATAATATATCGTCGTGAATCTTCGCTCACCCATCCGTCCGCCCACTTTGTTCTTTCGTTATCAATGGGATCCCATACGCCACAAATTCATCTATGGGTCTGTCTTGAAATTACTCATTGCACACCGTGGAATGTGAATAACGCATATAACTCTTATTACTCCCTTACATATACTTTTACTTCACGGTAACTTAAAATAATGCTTTTAACAACCCACATTATTCCAGGTTTTATAATAAAGAATTCATACTAAAAACTTGTTTTTGTTTCTTCTGGAGTGCAACTAAATTTTCAGTTTCATTCTGATTTCTTTTATAGACACCCTAAATTTGTCCTCTATTTTTCCCCTCTTCTACCTCTATGATTGTTTATTTCTCCAGCGATATTCTAACATTCCAAATTTTATGCCATCTATTACACTGCAGTTTATATGAATAAAGAAAGATTACATAGAACACACTCACCTCTTGATACTATTGCATCCTCTACTTGAATACTCCTCTATTGTTAGCTCCCTTCCAAAGCCCTTCATTGTCTTTCGTATGTACTTCGCCTGCAGCCACTCCAGCATATGTGATTATTTCTCGTTCTCATACTCGACCTTTTAGTACCCTTTCATCACCAATCTGTGGAAGTGCGAGGCTCTTTTGTCTACAAGTGCACTCACAATTCTTCCGCGAAACTCCAGTGGTCAGACGTCAATTCTTTGTCTCTGAAAGTCAACTCGTCCATTTCTCATTGAATTTCCAAACAATTTCAGTCATCATGACCATTAGAATTTCCTATGTCAATTACAATTTATTCTTCTCATGCTCACTTTTTTTCGTTCTTCTAGTAATACATCAACTGAAACTTATAAAAACCGTCGTTGATCTCACAATTTTCCTCATAATGACTCAGATGAATTACAGTTTCCTCAAAGACCGAACATAAAAACGGTCTGTCCACAATCTTTCATTCTTTGTTTACCCTTCCTGTTTCGTTTCTTCTTCTTTCTTTCCCTTCCTTTTCGTGTTTTTTCCTCCTTTCCCTCCCTTCCTTCTTTCCTTGTTTCAAAAATGCATGGAACCATAACAAAAGTTACATATATGTGTGTGTGTATGTGTGTTTGTGTGTGTGTGTGTAGGGGCCGGAGATGAGGATGATATGAGGGCTTTTTGATACAGCGCGGCGGGGGAATTACATGGTGCCAGATGCCCTTCCTGAAGCACCTCCCAGAGGCGAGTGGTGAATGAATGATACGAAAATGGATGATGATGAGTGAATTTTGTGGTGGAATATTAGGCTGAGGAAACGGGAGTACCCCGGGAAAACCTGCCACGAAACCCTTCGTTCACCACCGCGAATTCTACTTGGATCAGACAGGGTTTGAACCAGCATCACCATAGGGAGAAGGCGAGCACGCAAGGGACTACTTCCTGAAAGTTCCGTAAGATCTGAAAAATAAATACATGTAAAATTATTTAGATAGTATGTGTACATCTAAATGTTAGACGGATTATTACTGAAATTTAAAAATAGAAATCAATACTTTCGATTACATATTAAAAATCGCCAAAATACATTTTTACTTATATGTTCGAGTATATTTGTAAAATATCCTGAACTATTCCCAATCCATGGTCAGAGGTTGTAGGATGAAATATGGCTGAAATTACATAAAACAGTTCTACTCCAACTTTTATGACAATATTCTCAGGATGCCTAGATGTACAGTATAAACAACCATTTTTGGACACAATAATAATAGCGTGAACCTCCTACTAAATAAGGAAAATAATAGCCTGGGGTGTCTTCATCGTTGCATCGGTGGAAACCATAACAATATAACAAACCGCACGAACAAATTTCTCTATTGTACTTCATCTTGTATGCATTGAATCTCTACCTCTAGGAATTACGTTCCAGAAAGTACGTACTATAAAACATTCTTCTTGATTCCTAGAGTCAGGAGGTGAAGTTTTGGGGTGCGGGGTGTGGTATTGTCTATCCACAGAGGATTTCGTGGTGTTTCCCATTAATAAAACGTGGTGAAATAAATGCATTTCATTCAGTACCTCAATATAATAATCTATTTTTAAGAAAGTATGCGTGAGTAAATTGAAATGTTAAGTTCGTTACATTTTCCTCGTTTTATACTTGCATAGATATAATGTATCATTTGAGAATCTGAATGAAATTTTATCGTATACTACTAGTATATAACACGGGTTGCCATTTGATTAATACATTTCTTGAAACAATAACTGGCCAAAAAGTCATGACATTAGGTTCTCGACAATGTACAAAGATCTCTGCTTACCTCAAACTCATGAAACCTCGACATGACAATACTACTGGTCCTAGCACCACTAACCAAACCCCAGCGATTAGAGCATTATCCTACCGTTTTCCAGCGTCTGCATCGTTCTACATTCCACCTGATCCCATCTTCACGCTCCTTTACTACCGAACACGATCGAACTGGTCACAAATATGGAATAGAAGCACATCAAATCGTTTTGCAATGAAGATGGTTTTACTTGCTATACAGCAGCTTAGTTTATCGACGAGCTAACGTCAGTCCGTGAAAGGATTTATGCGGTTTCAACCCTATCTTCGATGCCAATATACTTTTGATGTGATGCTGAAACGTCAATCTAATACGCCATTACAATCCTAGGAGCAGCAGTTAAATGTCTCCAAACGGACACAACGTTTCTTCATTTATTATCAAGAGAACGCACATTTCAGCTTAAGTTACAAAGACAGATGGAGCAGGGATTAATCGCAGAACTCTCACTCAAAATAACTCATTCCCATTCAGCGACACTGTGTACAAAATTTGGAGACCGGCAACTCTATTTAATGGCAGTGTTTCAATTTATATTATTGGAAAATGTGTTGATATTGGAATTCGGAATGCAACCTTAAAAGTTCTATCCACATTTAGAACGTTTTAAATAATTATTAATTATTCAAAAGTGTTTTCAATACATTTTGTCTCTTTCATATATTATGCAGCCCCGAAATTATTGATGCGCTCATCCAAAATGAGAAATATGATGATCAAATATTTTAATTAGAGCAAATACCTCGTATATTTATTCATAAAAGTGAATCACTTAGTAATTTAAATGCCTTATATTTAAATTACTAAGTGATTTAGTTTCATGAATAATAAGAACGACAGTCTATTATTTTTGTAACAGAAAAATATTTTGTGGAGAAAGTACTATGAAGATCAGATTATGATCTTGACTACTGTATTCATGTAAATGAACTATTTTTGAGGATTGGTCAATAATTACGCATTTTTACAACGCCAACATTATCTATACTTACCACCTATCTTTACTAAGAATTACAATAGTTTAAATACAATTACCACAATAAATTAACTGACCTGTCTGTATATATAGATAGATAGATATAGATATCAGAATATGGTACACTACTGATAACATAAAAGGGCCCAAGTAGTTTTATATTATTTATAACTCGAGAATTAAACTTTTGTGTTATTAGTTCATATTTCAGACAAACGTTTTCTATATTTATTTAATTCCTTTTCACATATATGAAAAACTTAAGAGGATCGCAAATTATGTGAAATTACTTTCGACAATACATATCATTTGTAGGCAATGAGATTTGATTTCTTTACTTCACTGTATAAATATAAGAAATTATAGAAATATTTATAAGTAATTTGTGATTCGAATTATACCAATTCCATACGATATCTTGCAATTATATTCAAATTCTGTTAAAAACTATATTTTATCACAGTATTACGCAAACGTTTTTTACAGAAACTAATATCGTTTAAATTGCGTATGAAGACCTTGCGAGACAACAAATCTCAAGATGTCGTTTAAATATAGTGAATGGTAAAGTTTATTGAAGTCAAGAATATACAGAATATTTTTATTATAGAAGTCCAAAATGTGTATAATAAAAAAATACAAAATATTTCTTTAATAGCGGTGTAATGAAACATTTTATCTCGTTACGATTTACCAGCGGTACTATTAGTCTTCCAAATATGGGCGCCGTTTCAAATAGACCTACGATTGGTCGAACGAAACTTCCCCTGTCGAAGGGGAAGCAAGAGGAGAGAGGCGTTGCAAACCTAACAGATCCAAAACTGGTCAGAGCGTGGGACTTAGAAAAATAAATGAGCCCTTTTATGTTATCAGTAGTGAACCATCACCATATGCGTATAGCACCATCACAAAATAGGATTTCATGCCGCAACTTAAAAATGTATACATGTCTCATGTCGGACCAATCCGTTTGAGTATATGGCAAACTACTGGTTCCTGATCTATGAGACTAAAGGTTTGACTAATCCTCAAAAAATAATACATTTGTGCAACATGAAGTGTCAACTCTCTTTATTCTATTAATGTTAGTATCACATGCCTTTCAATAAAAACAGAGCTTCAAAAATTTCAGATAAACTGTATTTGCGAGAGTTATAAGTTATATTCGAGATATTATAGTATATTTGCCAGAGTCATCATCCTAGTGTCAACCACTCATTGTCAAAAACTGTCGTATCATTCGGAAATCGTTCTATATTATTCGCTCCCGAAAGCCATAAAAGATACTATTAAATTAAGTCTCTTCAAGTCGCAGTTAAAAGCTAACTACTGCACCAGTGCTTTTACAATGCCAAAAAGTTTATTGACTTTAATTAAAGTTAAATTCGTCTTGTACTTTATCACGCCATTGCTGTAGTACTTTCAAAATAACTGATAACAATTTCATAACTATTTTCCTACATGTTTGTATTTTGTCTTATTACTCAAATAAGTTTAGTTTTATGTGTACTCAACCTTGGTACGAATGTGTACATCTAATTCTGTATCCGTATTCTGGTCCGAGCTTTTCTCTGGTTCTTTCTTCGGATAGAGGTGGATTTTTTTATAAAGGCTCTCTAGGTTCTATTGAAATAATAAATCTCGAATTTAGGGTTATTTTAATAGTTACGATTCATAAATTTAAACAATTTGTATTTTCTTTATAATAATACGTACTTGTTTAATAATTTTTTATGTTTTATTGGATACAAATATGTTGGTATTCTGTTAATATTATTACACGTATTGAACTACCTTCATCCTTATCTTAGGGGTGTGCTGTTACAACCGCCTCCTCCTTAGCACCCTGTATCGGAATTGATGAGATGGCCCCTTGCTTGCTTCCGGAGAGTAAATTAGTTGATTGTCCTCCACGTGGTCATACGAAGTTTGTAATTTTTTTTTTGACAATACATTTATTATTATTATTATTAATTTCTTTGAGAAGAAATAACAAGTCTTTGGAAACTTCTTTATTTCTTGACTTTGCTAAAAACGTTTTAGATTCAACACAATTTGATGCACTTCAACACAAATCAATATTTTAAGCTGTTGATCTCTTCCATCAATTCAAAACACAATGCCTCGTGAACCGCGAATTCTTCTACCCAGTAATGATATCTTATTTTTTACAAAATCAGAGGTAAACACTTAACCTGGTTTCTTTTCAGAGGGAAGTTGTTCCTCTGTGCGCACTTCCTCCTAAACGAAGAAGAGAGCGGTTTCCAACCTCCTCGCGAAAGATCTCGGTCATTAGTGTTGAGTTAATGGGCTGGCGGCCGAGCGAGAATTCACTCGGAGGCAACAAGCGAGGAATAGGGGTCACTTTTTTGCAACCCAGTTTACGGCTATGGAATGAGAGACAGATTTACAAGAGTGAGTCTGACAGGCGCGTGCGAGCCGCTCACATCGTGGATGGTAATGATGAAACACGAGCCGGCAGCGGGCGACAAAGGTGTTTGTGTCAGCGAATGTGCGCGGACTGGAACAAAGGAGGAACGGGAGTCAACGCGCACGATTCTGACAGCTCCCGTCCCGGCGATGATTGAAAAAAACCCACTGAGGATTCATTAAAATAGAGGTATTACAATGGTACGTCATTTTAAGCGAAAGCAGAAGAAAGAGGACTGGTTTCGAAGGTAATCATAATGAAAAAGAAAACTGAGAACGAACCAATGTGATATATTTCACAGACTGAAATATTGATCGTTCAAACATTTTTATATAACGATTTGGCTGTGAGATATGTCAAAATTCAATGGATTTTGGCAATATTTTATGGTCACTGTATCATGCAATCAGGCAATATTTTATGGTCTCCGAAGAGTGAATCAGAATGATGATGTATGATTCGTATAAGGTAGACCTACTATGGGAAGAGAGAATGAATGGGATTAAGGGTTAATATTCGTCTCAAAAACATACCTGTTGTACGAAGGAATCAGAATGACAACCTTTGTTAGTGGGCGGGGCTTTCGCTTTTGTAACTTGTGTCTTCACATCGGTTACTTTCTTATTGAAATATAATAAGGATTGACTGACCCTAATGTTGAGCTGGCCAGATGGCTGCGCAGCTGGTTACAAATCTACGTCAGGATAAGCCATGTAAGCTTGTATAGCGATTCCCGACAAAAGAAAAACTGCGTTCTTCAGGAAGTAGGTAACGCTGGCAGTTTCTCCTTGCTTTCCGGTCTTAAATATCCGTCTTCAAACACTCCAGTCTCTTACAACAGTAGAGCCATAGAAGAGGATGAAGGTAATTATGGCAAAAAAGACCACTCATCTAACTATTTTTCGTCGACTTTGCTTTCAGCGTTCTCTTTACTTAAACGTTATCGTAAATCTACGACATAGATCCATGGAGACCTCTACTCAGCTTCTAAAGAAAAAAAGTAGTATTTTATATTTCAAATGATACCGCGAGTGATTGAATCTGCCTAATTAGGGTGATAATACTGACCTGATAATACGCCTCTATTATCAATTAGGTATTATAAATTAATAAAATGTGGTGAAATTCGCACGAGAATTTGTTGATTAGCGTCTGCGAAAATTGCCCAGTACTCATTCCCTTTCTTTCTTATTTCATTTTGCCGAGAGTGGGTAGGTGATCCTCCCTGGTCCCCTTCGGTTGTACCCTTGGCAATCAATAATGTTTTATCACAAGGTATCTGACTCTTCAATCAATTATTTTTACGCTCTTTGTGCTGACTAATATCAATATTAGGAAAGATAAACGTTAGTATATGACGAGAAATTGCCAACTATGTCACAGTCTGGAAACACTAAATATTGTTGAAATGAAAAGGAAAGGTAAATGTATTTACCACTGAAGTGGTATATATTTCTTTCCAGTCATTCAGAAAATTTTGAGGCGAGCCGTGGCGTAGTGCCTAACGCACTCGCCTTCTACCTCTGGGGACGCGGGTTCAAACTCGGTCCAATCCAAGTAGAATTCGAGGTGGTGGACGAAGCTGTGTTCACGGCAGGTTTTCCCGGGGTTCTCCCGTTTCCCCTGCCTATCATTCCACCACAACATTCACTCAACATCATTCACCCCCATATCATTCATTAATCACACGCCCCCGGGGAGGTGCGACAGGAAGGGCATCCGGCACCCTGAAATTCCCCAGCCAGCCAAATCAAGTATCCCCATTTATCATCCCCATCTACGCCGACCCTGTGTAGCGCGGGATTAATAAGGGAGAAGAGTCATTCAGAAGATTTTGCTTTTCAACTTTTTATTGAACATGAAAAATGTAGTAAGAAGTCTTATCAAATAAAAGTATTATTTACGTCTATTATAATTATCTGAAGTTATAAAACTTGATGATCTTTAATAAACAATGACTCTAACTACATAACGTTTCAGTCAAAATTTTGTCATTCATCTTGAGTTTACATAAATAAAGTAGTATCCTAGTAACGAATGAATGAAATTATTAATAATATGCAACTACTAAATTCTTATAGCATTATCCGTCATTATTCTCATGTTGTAGCAAATACCTATTAATGTAAGAAATAGGCAAATAAAGTGCGAGTGGAAGTTTTTTTAGTACCTGTATTTAGCACATGTTAGTCCTAATATATTTTTCAGATCAGCCTTCGTGTTCAAAGGTTTTGGGACACCTGCTCTAGAACACTGACAAAACGGAGTACTTTCGCAGCAGTTGAAGCAGCACATGGACGCAAGAATTCATTGCACTTCAAGGGCATTATGGATCTTGTAAACAAGTAAAATTTTGTATCCCTCTGATCTCCGGGTGGGGTGGGGGAGACGGGGAAACTACATCACGATCAGGATTTAAGTGACAAAAGAGCAACTCTATGCGTAATGTTGTATCTCAGGCACCACAGAATCTCGAACAACTTGAAGGAACTCACGGAAGAAGACATAAAGTATAATGATTCGGATAAAGCATAAAGGGAAAAGTACACGAGACCCGATTGTGAAAGTTTGTGACTGGAAGTTGGATACTAAAAACGAGGTGAAATATTTAGTTGTTTTAGACGAAAATTTAACATATATGGTTCATATAGCATACGGTGACAGTAAAGTGAGGAAAATGGTTTCTGGGTTGCAGAGAGTTGGAGTTAGTAAACATACTTTAAGGGAGGATAACTAGTGCTGTTGTACCAAGGCACTATACTGTCTACCGAATGGCAGCATAAAGTGGCACAACATGGGAAGTTGAAGCATTTTGAATGGAAGCTGACGAGTATACATAGGTTGAGTCTCCGAACTCGGTGTGGAACATACTGAAGTATATCTACTTATACAATGTTGGTGATTATGGGAGTTTCGTTGATGAATTTCTAGATCGACAGACGTATGTCATAGTATGCAGTGAGAAGAGAGGAGACAATTATCATAGACACGGACGAAATAAAAGGGGAAGAGAGAGGATGGAGGAAGCGTATTGACAAGATGTTGTGGGAGTGTTGGAAAATTATGTAGAAGGTGGTACGTGATGGGAGATTATTGTACTAATTTATCCCAGATGTGACTTTTAGTTGACGAAATAGATAATGGTATTTCCACCTAAAAGTATACTAGAAATATTAACTGTGCATGTGGATGTTAATGTATACTGGTATAAGGGAAACATGAGATATGATAAAGGGTGTGTGAGCGGAATGGCGGATGAGACAATTGAACGTGCTATTTTCTAGTATGATATAACAAACGATGAAAGATGAGAATGGTTTACAAAGTTGAAGGAAAAAGGTGTGTTCATGGGGCAAGAATGGTATAGCTGAAAGAGATTAAAGAATTGAGTTGTTTGAAGAATGTATAAACGGATAATGCAATACGGAATAAAATTAAGGAAAGATAGTGAACTTTTCCAAACTATCTCGGTGTGGCGACGGTAACTCCCTTGGATAGGTTGGAGGTGCAGATGTGCATAGAAAAAAGAAAATAAGACCGTTAGACAGAAATGAAGCAGAAGTGGAAAAGAAAGGGAGTGCTGATAAAAAGAAAAGAGTTTGTGCAATAAAAGAGTGTAAACCCTGATAATGGACTGTTTGCTAAGCGAAGGGGGAAAACTATCAAATAAAATGAAACAAAAAACATAAATAATTGAAAACTTACGACCTTATATGGACGAATTATATTTTTATTTTCTGTGAAGAGCTAACTACGTTTCGATGTGAATTTACGTCGTCGTTAGGTGATCAAGTAATAACAAATTATAATAATAAACATAACAACAGGACAAATGAACATGACATAAAAAGAAATATAAACACAAACAAAAAACAAATCAAAAAAGCAGAAACACAAACATGTTATAATATTGTATTCTATAAACCAGATAGTTTTTCCGTGTCTGTGCATAAATTCAAACTCCCGTGGGTAATTTTTATAAAGACCATTTCTGATATACAACGTTTGTAATAATTAATTTCTTTAACTCACAACTTCCGAGTACCTACTCGCGGAGGAGTGTTTGCGACGTCAACAGCCAGGTGAAAATTGTGAGGGACCGGGACTCGAACTTGGGAGTCGAGACGGGTGGTGCAGTGGGTACCACACCTGCGGTCAGAGGTTGAGGGAATTTGGAGGAAATACACAAGTTCATGGAAAGGGTGACAGAGTCGTGGAGGTAAAGAAAGGTGGAAGGAGGAGAGACGTGGAGGCATGGGACGGGCAGCTGAGGTTACAGCTGCAATATACTTCTAAATGCGAGCGTCCGAAACGACCCTCGACATTTTTCTCCGGGCGTAAGCAATGCGATGGCCATGGTTTCTCGCAGCTGTGGCACTCTGGACCCTCTCCAGACGACCTCCTAGTGCCTTCTATCCGTCGAGGCTATCCTTCGTCTGTCCTTTCACGGTCGGCGGGGTCCCCTTGGCACACGCATGAAACTCGGTAGAGATATCGATTGGGTTTCGTCCCATTGGTGCACAGGCCCCGCCGTCCACGACTCACATGAATAGCAAGTGGACACAGAAGTCAGAGGCAGTCAACAGACACACAGTCGCAACGCAGAGAAAGAGACTTGGGTGGGAGGCACTTCCTTAATGATGTTGTCAAATTTGATCTCTGCACAAAATGAATTTTGGTGTTAGTATTTTAGCTGCCATTCGTCGCATCCCACTAAATAAAGTATTTAACTTTTCTAACTAGAAAATTATTTTAGGATTACTCTCCAAAATCATAAAATCGATTGACTTCCTCTGTGAAATAGTAAATAAACATTATCTTCATTTTAAATGCTTATTTAACAATAATAGAAATAAGAGTTACAATAATATTTTATTGTCGATATAGCAATTACAAACTGCGTCTGCACTTTTTACAATTTCTCCTATTTCATTATTTTCCTGCGGGTAAGATAAACAAAGGCAGAACATAGTTACGAAGAAAACGAAGATTTTAGGATTGCTCAGTATACTTCATCAGTAGAAAACCAAAGAGTAGGTTTTATCTTCTTCCACGAATTAGAACGCAAATCCAGTCGTGGTGCAAAGACATTTTATAAAATGCTTTATCGGAGAAAATATTTGGTTCTCATATTAGGATTAATTTTACAACTAACAAAACCACAGCCCCAATTTTCTCGCGAAAATATAAAAAAGTAATGGGGTTTTAAATAGAGCATGAGCAACTATAAGACCAAAGTTGGCAGTATTCTTATTACGACGTGGAGCGTGCTCATCGCGTAGGACGAAGAACAGGAAAGAGACCAATAGTGGTGAAATTGATCTCATTCAAGAAAAGGGATGCGCTTCAACACGGAGCAGCGCGTAATTTCCGAGATGCGCCGATACGGGTTGCGGAGGACTCCGCGCCCGTGAGACATACTTGTAAATTACTGACACATTATTTGCAGGAAGCGAGAAAAAAAAGACAATGTGCTTCTTTGAGGTTCGACAAGCTGGTCGTGGACGGTGAACACTACACGCTGTCCGAAAAGGCGTTGCTAATTATCTGGGAATTTGGCTAGGTGCCGGTTGAACTTACACTGAAATTCAGAGAAATAAAATACTAGCTATCGATAGGAGCGGGGACAAAAAATGCTATTGTTAGGGAATCGTATTATAATAAAGGAAATCGTAAATGGATTAAGCAAATTAGGGAAATTATCTTTAATTTAGGGCTGGAATACTTAAGGCAGGCCACACCTGAGAGTAGTAATAGCAAGATAATTCAAAACAAATTATATGAAGCGTACAGACTAGAAATAGAAATGAGCAGGTTAGAGAAAAGGTCATTCATAGTTCAAACAGTTGTAGCAGGTCACTGGGGACGCAATCCATACATCAACTCAGTGAAATCGAGGACGCAATCAGGTTACGGATGGTTTCGACTAGGGGGATGGAAATTACGAAAATTTAAAAAAATCTAGATTCGATTTGTCCAATATGTGTTGAGCTGGAAGAAGATTGGATTCACATCCTGTTACGTTGTACACAAACAGAAAAATATCGAAAATTTTTACAAGTCGGGGGTATTGTAAGCGGAGACAGAAACATAAGCTTAGCAATTAATATAATGCGTGACAACAGAATGTCTGGAATGGAATCTTTCGGGCAGTTTCTAAGCTACATGAGGGAAAAAAGGAGAACGAAATGAAGGAGATTATAATAATTGGGCAAAACGTAACGTGATACTGCCGGTTTTTTTGTTTCTATGTCACAGGTAGCGAAACTTCTTTCTACGTACTACGTACGGGTGAAGAAAGACTATTTTGTAAATACTTTTTCTTATAGACTCTTTTTTGTAAATTCTAATTTTGTAATAATTCTTAAATACTCTTGTCTTATGTAAATACTTTTGTAAATATTGTCTCTTGTAAATATCTTTTCCTTGTACGTAAAATCTTTGTGTCCTGACCATTGGTTTTCCGTGTTTCCAACGGTGCTCAATGAATTAGTCAGTTGCACCTATTTCAGATTTAAGAACCTATTACAGTATGTCAACAGTTTATAACATAATAATAATTAATCTACCATCCATCCATAACTAAATTTAATATTACGGCAGTAGGAAATAAATATATCAATCTTTCTATGAAAAATGTAGACACAACTGAACAATTCATTGAGAGTGAATACCAGGGCATTTAACGCACAGTCAACGGCATTAAAGGGCTTAAGAAAGCAAAGGGGCTAAAGTCTCGCCACATGTAATTTAAAATGTAAATGTGAATAAAATGCTATATTGAATTGAATTGAATATTCTTATTCTGGGAATAAAAAATAAAAAAATCATTCATTATTTAGTGTAGTATAAATAAGGAACTTAAAGATAATACTTTATTTGACGAACATCGGTCGACGAATAACAAGTTACTCTTTTATTTGACGAAAACAAATAACCAAGTCAGCCTTTTATTTGACTTTAAGTAAATGACGAATAATAAGATATTCTCACATGTGCGGCAATAAAAGAAGGAAAACAAAGTATTATTTTATTTTGGTATTTTTATTTTTGGTACAATAAATAACACAAAAAGGAATACTTTTTTCAATTGCATGGAAAAACTAATTCGAATGTGAATGGCAGTGGTACTGACGAACGATTACGCACTTCGAGGACGACAAACATTATTGGTAATGTATGGGTTTTCAACAGAACATTCTTNAAACATTATTGGTAATGTATGGGTTTTCAACAGAACATTCTTACATTAAAAACGTTTTTCATGTTATACATCGATATTAATAATAGTAATAATATTAATCTGTAGTAATGTACAGTACATGTATATCTCAATGATATGAGTGGGAAGAATGTTTTCTAGGATGAATCTGAAGGCATGGTGTGTGCCGAACTCAACACTGTTGGAGCTCTTTCATGTGAACCTGAAGATATAAAATTGAACACAGGGACATCAAAATGGATGAAAAGCAATTGAAGATGTCACCAATCAGCCTTTGGTTATGATTAAGGTGTAGTTCATGTATTAAAATGGGAAATAAATACGATGACTGTTTACCGATTTTGCATTTTAAACTAGATTAAGAAGTAGAGTGAAATTAAAAAGGCTTGCATTTACTCCACGACTGGTTACTGCAGTATGGCAGTGCCTCTACAACAACTGCATTTTGGAATTGAATGAATTTATATTGCTGTCAATATGCATATGAATTACTTTTGCGGCAAAACAGATGAACTCTAATTTAAACTTTGCTTACTGTACATTACTAACATATTGGGCAAAATAATCAGTATCAACTATAGTATGTGTAACACACTACTACATTTATCCTACGACATCGCCCATGTTAATTCTTATATCTAGATGTCGTAGCATCGGGATGAGCGCATGTATGTTTTTTTTTACACTTTCACTCACTAACGTTGCGCGAAGAAAAGGATTATTGTCTACAATTTCTCAATATCATTGCGATTTGATACTCCAGTAAACGATTTGTAAATGACAAAGAAATGAGTATTATTTAATTCTATCACACGTATGGGCGGGAAATATTATTACCAATAATCGCATAACTATAACACTCAAAAAATTTCATTCTGCGTTTAAGGTTTGAAGTATATCCCAAGATTTCATGAATTTATTGACTGCACATATTTATGTTACTTAGGATTATTTGAAATAGCGATTGAAAAGAATCTCATGCGTTAGTTCACCCACCATTTCCATTCGATTAAGTTGCTTCTTCAATCACGAAAAGAATATATTTTAAATTGTTATCCATTGTGCCAGGAAAAAAAATACCACAGTAAAAATAGGTTTTAGTATTGTAATAAAAAATAACTTTATATTCCATATATATAGCAACATAGTAAAACAATAACCTTTTATTCAATGAAGTCAAAAAAGTTAATAACATTTTATTCATTGTACGTCTAACAAATGAATAATCTTTTTTTATTCATTGTAC
The DNA here is from genome assembly GCA_002313205.1 of Laupala kohalensis. NCBI lineage: Eukaryota > Metazoa > Arthropoda > Insecta > Orthoptera > Trigonidiidae > Laupala > Laupala kohalensis. The sequence continues at coordinate 707,452 of NNCF01126784.1, forward strand.
GTCAAACAAGTTAACAAATTTCTATTCGTCATTCATTTATGTGAAGTAAAATTCATCTCTAAGAAGGTGAAATTGGGGATGGAATATTTAATGTTTGTATCCTAGCATATCTCTCGAGTGTCTGGAGCAATTTCAAACAAAAATGATACATAGATGACTGACTATCTGACAACAAGCATTATGAGAGTCATTCCTGGCACCCCTAAGGATTGGATGAGAAGGGGATAATATGTAATAATACTGGAAAAATTCCATATAAGAATTGAGACTAGATTTTGGTGTCGTTTATTAGAATAAGAATGATACATCGTAAGTTCACAATTAGTCCACATTAGAGACACAATACCCCTTGCACCTTTAGGGTGGAACTGGGAATGAGAGGCGGGTAAAAGTAATAAAAAACGACCAACATTGGTGTCGAATAAATCACTTTTAGACCATTTAAGAGAAGTGACACCCTCAGTGCCACATAAGTACGTGCCACCCCCTTAAGAAGAAAATACCCTTTTTGTTGGGCGCAAGACGAAATGAAATGTAAAAATAATCGAATGTGATCGATGTAACACGAAACACACACAAAAAAAATATCAAAAATGTCCGCTTAGAAAGGATTTTACGAATGTTTACCCCTCAGGGAGTGAAATGGACAGAGGATACATAACAATACTATCAAAGTTTTAACATTAATGGATAGTATTCTCACTGGATGTCAATGGTAATGTGAGAGAGAATGAAGTTGCAGACATATTACAAAATTCATATGGGCAAAGCCGCGGGCACTCACACACGTATACTGACTAATCAGAAAATCTCAGAAACTAGAAAACCGACAAACCTGAAATTTGGCGGGTAAATTTCTTTTAGGATGTAGACGCCATCTAAGAAAATATTTTACAAAACTTCACCCCTAAGAGGATGAAATGGCAGTGGAAATGTTTTATGAATGTATCCCACCGTAACTCTTGAGTGTCTGGAGCAATTTCAGCGAAACTTTATACACAGATGACTATCTTACGATAAGTACTATGGGGGTAAGACACTCCTGGCATCGCTTGGAAGGGGGTGGGAAAAGGGTGACGTGTAAAAATAGTGAAAAAAGTCCACAGCTTATTTGAAACTATAGTTATCGTTGCCGTTGAGATGGACAAAGACACCTCCAATGTCTCGTAAGTTCACAATAAGTCCTAATTGGAGATATTAAACCCCTAGCTTCCTTGGGGGTATAGGTGGGAACGATGACAGGTTAAAATGATAAAAATTTCCGATATTAAAGTTGAATACATCCGTTTTGCGGTCGCAGAAGAGAAGAGACACACTCTCTACGCCGATTAAGTCCACGATCACCCCATATAAGGGAATATTCGTCGTTTGATTGAGAGATGAAATGTGAAAATAATCGAAAACGACTTATATATTATGTTATAAAATATATTATAATATTTTATATTACATAATATTATTTTTATAATATATTATAAAATTTGGGGTCGACAATATGGAGTATACAGATTTACATTGTTATTTTGGAGTGAAGATTTCAGTAGATATGTGACTGCTCTGTTTGCTATCAGATGTGTTTCTCCTAATATTGTTACAAATATAGAGCATGTCACGAATAAGCCTTCGAATTGAAATCGTCAGCGAGGTGAATAACCTTTCATTCAGAAACCAGCCGCATTTAACTCGATTCACAGAGCAGCCTGATAGAACCCGCGAATGTCTCGGTTAATTCCATGTAGCGGGAACAATATTCCCGAGATTCTATGCAGCTACTTCTCATAACCTAGCTCCATGGTTTTCCTGTTATCCAACCATGAAATTATGATGTCGTTGGAAATATTGTTCTTGTTTTAAGAAGTAAAAGTTGCGTATACATGGTGATCTTGAGTTAAGAAGATGGTATTCTTTTTAAGGGGGATGTACATGTCATTGAAATTCAAAGAATAAAGGTTAACTTGCATTAGGGAATCTTTATCTCCTGAAATATATATGCTAAATATTCGTACAAAAGACTTTCAAGTTATGCGTTGACATTTTTTGTTATTTTTGATAATGCAGAATCCTTTCTTAGTGCTTCAGAGGAAGGACAGAATGTGAATGTTAACGAGCGAGAATGCATATGTCTTCATAGCCAAGATACAAATGTAAATGCTGAGGTTTTTAAAAAGACTCAATCTTTTTCAGGAAAACTTGATTTAAATTCGAAATTGCATCCCGACTCGCAAGTAAATAAATATGAAACGTTTGTTATGATTCTATCACTTGCGATGCATCATTGATTCACAGGACCGTTAGTGGCAGAGTTACTAATGTTTTTGAATAAAATATTGGCATGCGAGGCATTACCAGAAAGTTATCACATTTTCAAAAAACTATTCTCAGTCAATTCTTCGTTAACGTACCATTTTGTTTGTGATTATTGTAATTTGTACATAGGGAAGTTTCAATCGCAACAAAGCTTACAATTTCATAACTACAGTAACATGTGCAACGTAAATCCTAACTCTCTTGAGGATGGATCTTATTTTGTGACTTTATCTGTTAAGAATCAAATGCAGGATTTAGTGAATAGAGACAGTTAGTAAATCATGCCTCGTGTAAGGGTGGCAAATGAAATACTAAGACATGCGTGATGGTGAATTGTACCCGTTCAAGTGTGCTAATGGAATGCCACAGGCTCTATGCCCTATTGCTGATGGAATGCCCTATTCTCTCATGTTAACTATTGGAACTGAAGGAGGGAAAGTATTCGAAAATTTGTGCAAAAATTATATGAAGCCTATCCAAATTGTACGTACGTAACAAAATTGAACCAAATGAGAGAATTCACCCAGAGAATATGATGTTGGGGGTTATTTGATTTGGGAAGAATACTCCATGTATGTCTGCGTTTTTAAAACCGACGTCAGATGAGCTGAATGAATTAATGAATGGGTAAAAAGAACTCTACAAAATGGAAAAGTGAAAGCGAGTCCCATTCAGGCGGTACATTGTGTTTGGGATTTTGTAGCAAAGTTTAAAATACAAAATATTTCTCTGTTCAATCGATATTATGGTGTTCTCAAATCCGCTTTCATTTTTATGACATAAACTAAATAAATAAATTTTATTGTCAAATAAAACAGTTGCAAACTGCGTATGACCACATTATTTTATACAACTTTGTTTAATAAGTATTTCTGACAATTTACAACAATAAGTCTTTATTCGTGATTTACTTAGAGAGAAAAACGACAAATAAAACATATAACAATGAACCTAAATGCACACGTTCCGGATTTTACGAAGTTCTTGTGATATTTATAACTATCAACTAGTGTTTTAAGATTTTTGTCTCAATTAACACCAGTAAAATGAAGAAACTGTATGAATGAACACGTAGAGTTAAGATGATTCAAATACAGGTAAAGGTTCCAACAACTACCACGATATTTTCATTCTGTCCCTCGTTCCACACAATGGACAGAAATTGTTTACGATTATCCCCATATCTCAGGGGTCATCGAATATGAATTTACTTTTAAGAAAGGATGTTACTTTAATGCACGCTAATTATTTTTTTATTATTCATCAAAGTTGCATTTTTTATCTTTTTTTAAATAAGCGAGATTTATAGACGCATTTTCCTGGCCGGGGTTTTTCTCCAGTTTTGCTTTGTGCGCTTTGAACGGAAATGATGGAAACGAAAGTTTATTGACCTCCATGTGGTCACAGACATATTTTAATTAATTCTCGTCCATTAATTAAAATTTGATAGAATTGAGTAAAAATAATATGGAAGAAACTATAAATAATTTAAAGTAGCATGTAAAAGCAAATCTAAACAATTATTGTGTATTTGCATTAATTCAGAAGAAGGTCGTGGAACCGCTATCGAGTAGAAAAATGGTTGCGACTTGCATTAGTAATACTACCCCAGACGGAAGATGTGATGCCATCTCAACAGAATGGCGTGCCGTGATAAATATTTACGTACTCTCAGGAAATAGAAAGCCACGAATCCTACAACGTTGAAAAGCTCTGTGAGTCAATAAAAATTAAGGGACGTGTGGGAGCAAACATGAAGAGATGTCTTCCCGTGGTAGATTTGTATTTGTAAACGGGAAATGTAGCGTGCTATTGAAGCTTATCTACATGGAGCGATAGGAGTTAGGAGTTGGGTGGTAGGTCATTGTTAGTAGGTGGGCCGGTTAGCTGGGTTTACCAACAACTTGGCCCACGTGGAGGGGTTAGTAGAAGAGGCAGGGTGTGAGTTAGACAAGCGACCGATTGCGACAAGGGAATGCAATACGAATTCATTTTTAAATTTATTGTCAAAAAAGCAGTACAAACTGCGTATGACCACGTGGAGGACAATAAACTAATTTACTCTCCGGAAGCAAGCAAGGGACTATCCCATCAATTCCGATCAAGGGCCCTAAGGCAGAGGCGGATTCAAAAAATTCAGCAAAAGTTCCTAGATAAGATAAAAAGTTAGCTACGAGTTATAATACTAATAGAATGTCAATATGTTTGTAATTTAACACAAAAAATTTATTTTACATGTACAAATCATTATCGAACTATAGATTATTCTGAGTATAGTGTTTAAAAATCGTAAGAATTGAAATAACACTAAATTCACGATTTTCTGTTACAATAAACTTCATGCCTAAAATAATCATGACCTCATGCCTAAATTCATGACCTCATGCCATTAATGCCTAAAATAATCATAAAATTAATTTCATACCCTAAAATAATCGTGAGGAGGAATTCGTAAAGTCATTTCAACGATGCCAATAATAAGAGGTAGATCTTATTGATATAATGAAAATAAATTAGAGTAAAAAACAATTTTTAAAGAACATCTTTTATTTAAAATCTCATATACAAACAAAGCTCGTTGAATTGGATTACTTCATATTATGTAGTATATCATGCAGTAGGAATAGGGAACAAAAATTCAGAAGCATTGTTAAAAAACTATTTAATAGGAGACTGCATTTCAAATATCAAAATTATTATTATGAAACTATCTAAATATATCATCAAACAACAATGATTTTAAAAGTCAAGAACACGGAGTGCACATATTACATGAAATTATCTTTGAAAGTCAAACGAAACTGAACCGAGGATATGATGAAGCAAAAAGGAATGAATTTGTGCTTATGAAAAATCCTAATAGATGCGCGATATTTTTATTAAAAAAAATATATATAAAAAAAATAGGTAGACCACTTGGTTGGTAACTTGTCCATCGAGACTGAAATCTAGGTGATGGGATATTCACTCATGCCTTATCTTACACACTGACTCCCAGACCTACTTAGTCTCCATAAAAGTGAGTATGGGTTTATTCTGAAACCGAAATGTTCGGAAAGTGATACTGGCCATATCCTTTGCTCCTTGTGCCAACAGGCCAAGAAATCGTCGCTCTTTCCCCGGCGAACTCCAAGGGTCTATAGAGGGAACACTTTGACTTTGATATTGAGTTTTTAAAAGATGAATTACTTAATAAATACAAAGTTTTACACTTTTCTATATTAAGATTTATTTAGAAAGAGAAATGTTTTGAGAAGAGTAGTTATTTACAACTGGTTGTTAATTTTTTTATATTTTGAAAAAGACGTATTTTTGAAACAGAAATTAGTGTGGAAATAAACCTTTACCTGCGGAACTCCCAAGAAAAATATTCTCGTCCAAATCATACAAAATTACACTCCCAAACTGCGAATGAATTGAATTTTTCTCTCTGTTGCTGTAGATGATTAAATTATATTCATTCATTGTGAGAGATGCAAAAGCAACAAGGTTTGGAGGAGAAAAAGTCTAAAATGTGTGGAAAGCTAGGCATATTTGGAGATGAAAATGAAGTGAAAAGTGAGCCAACATCGAAGCTCACCATGAGTTCCTCGTCGCCTAGAGTTATCTCACTTAGAACGTCTACAAGGTGTCTGAATTTTTGATAGTTGACGAGATAGTATCAGTCAGTGGTAAAAGTTTTTTTGCTAGAAAACGGGCGAGAGGTTGAGTTGGTGCGTTGATGGCACTCACTATAGGTCTCAGGGGGACACCAGATTTGTGCACCCTGGGGAGACCGTACATTCTAGGCATGACATTGTTATTTATTTTTAACGATGGTTTAGTCTCATCGGGTATGGATGAAGCATTGCTAATAAGTGCATTGACTTCAGTCCTCAACTTTCTAAGAGGGTTTGTACTTATCGGAGATTATGTCCCGTCGCTCAGGAGTTCTTCCACCTTGTTGATATATTCACATCTCTTCATAACTACTGTGGCGTTACCTTTATCCGCTGGCAATATCACTACATCATCTCTTTCCTTAAGAGATCTTAACGCACTTCTGTCTTCTTTACTGATGTTACTTTTCGGTGGTTTGGCTCGAGATATCACCCTCGACGTTTCTCTCCTGATCTCTTCCGCGATGTTAAGAGAAATACCTACCAATGCACTTTCGACACCTGAAATAATATCGCCAAAAGGTGTGTGTTTTGGCGTAACGGAGAAGCTTAATCCTTTCTCAAGTAAGGACAAAGTTCCTTCCTCAAGAGGTTCACCTGAAAGATTAATAACATTATTTGCAGGTTTAGGAAAAGGCATAGAATTTTTCCGATTCTGTGATAGTTTTTTTGATGATTCTGTGATAGTTTTTTTAATGGGGTTATAGAAAATTCTTTATTAAAACCTAGAGTTTGGTTGCGATACGTGGATGACAGCTTCGTCATATGGAAACATGGACGAGAAGATCTTAACAGATTTTTGGATTTCATCAACCAGGCTCATACAAACATCAAATTCACTATGGAAATTAAATCCAATGGTCAGTTGCCGTTTTTAGATGTTCTCGTAAAAAGGAAGAATGACGGCTCCCTTGCGCATAGCGTTTACCGCAAGGCAACACATACCAACCGGTATTGAATGCTGAGTCACTCCACCATCCAGCTATCAAACGTGGTGTGTTAAAAACATTAGTTACCCGAGCCAAAAAATGTGTGTGACAAAGATAGCTTAGACCAAGAAATGGAACTCCTGCGTGATACTTTCCGCAATAATGGCTACAACAACAAGGCCATAAACAAGTCTCTCAAATCGCATCATAACGGTCGTTCGGAAGATAAAGAAAACCGCGAGTTTTCTAAAACCGCCTTACTCCCATATGTGGAAGGAGTTACTGACAAGGTTGGTAAAATTCTCAAGAGACATGACATACGACCTGTCTACAGCACCCCTGAAAAGTTAGGCAAATCTCTTGATAAAGCTAAAGACAAGCTACCCCCCCCC
>NNCF01126784.1:715087-733122 GCA_002313205.1 Laupala kohalensis
ACCCGGTTCCGCTCCGCCCCGCGCTGATTGGCCGCCGCGGCCGGCCAATCATGGCGCAGCCGTCCAACCCCAATCCAATCTACATAACCAACGCGTAACACGTTCGACCTCGCAGAGCACGACAGCGACTTAGGTCTGTACGACTCTGACATTACCCTCAAGAAGGCCACAGCACGATGGCCGAAACGTTGGTAGTTACATCTACTAAGACGCGGTTTGTCCCGGACAAACAAGTTTATATTGACTCTGGCCGCGGAAGCCTACGTCCATATTTTTAAATTCGAAATTTTTATGTTTTAACCGTTTCTTTCCTTCATGACATAAATAAANCTACGTCCATATTTTTAAATTCGAAATTTTTATGTTTTAACCGTTTCTTTCCTTCATGACATAAATAAACATAGTCAAAGTAAATTGTTTCTTTTCAGCACTGCCCCAAATTAACACATTTTAACGTCTGGAAGGTAAGCAATGGCTATCTGTAGAGTTCCAAAATCCGTTAAATTTAGTAAAACCGATTATTTCCAAATTACTTTATTGAATGACTAATTATAACTGGGTTTCTACGGATTATTATGAATGAATACTGGTAGTTTTCTTGTAGTCTTTCTTCTCAATGGGATCATTGCTATAATTTTGTTTTCAATTTTGCTTAATAGGTTAGGAAAGTTTTGAGACTGGTAGAATGTGTGACATATACCGCAATAAATAGATTTCGTTATTTAAAAATATCATTACCGTGCCTAGTTCTTCAGATAAAATATTATCGTTAGTATTATTGCAAAATTAAAATTTGAGAGAATATTGAGAGACTGTACTAAATAACAAAATTTCTGGTGATTTGTAAATAGTTTGAGAGAAGGTTAGAATATTTAAGTGAGCTGAAAGCTGGAAAACCAAAAGTCGTAACTTCAATAACAGAGATTTTACGGAACGTTTCGTTCACGATGACCTACTTGAACATAGGTCTGCCCTCAATCGGTTTCAATTGATTCACCAGAAGAAAGTATACAGAAACTACCCAAATATCCATAGAAAATATTACTATTTGTTCAATAAATGTGATGTAGTAAATAATGGCGTTACGGGATCCACAGTTAATACACCAAGAGTGTAACAGTAAACAAAAGCGATTTCATGTTCACTTCGTAGGATTTATTTTATCATCCTTAAGAGCTGTCATTCATACGTTGCGAATAATTTTACATAAATCTCAGTGAAGTAGTATCAAATCCCCCATTACGGGCGAGACCCGAACCCTTTGTCATGAGGATGTCAAAAAAATGAATGTTTCTCAGGGTACTTGATGGAGGAATAAATAACTTAAAACAATCCCACCACAACTGCTGAAGAATGTTTCGGATGAAAGGTGTAACTTAACGTAATCTCTGCAGCTCTTAGAATACATTAAAACTCAGCTACAGCCAGTTATACTTGAGTCTCAGGAAACTTTGGGTTGGGATTAGAATTTCTTAGTATATGATTTATAATTTTCGGTAACATTTGGATTTATTTTTTCTTTGCTTCCAGGAAGAGCTTTCTCTCTCAAAAAGTAATTTTTATTTTATTTCATTTGTAATGATTAAATAGATTACTAAAAAGATGTTTTAATGTATAATTACTCTTACACATTTCTATGAAGTAATACAACTTGGGATTAGGCTCTTAGCACATTATGCCAGATACCTCTCTAACAGATATTCTTTTAATATGATACTCATGGGAGAGAAGGTTTAGTTCAAAAGATTATCATTTTGCGTTTTACCTTATACTCATACTTTGCAATGTTCGTACCTCGAATTTCCATTTTTATCTCTCATAGTAAGTAAAGATAAGTTTGTTATAATTAATATTATAAAAGGAATAAATATTAATGTTGCTCATATCCCGAAACAAAACTTAGCTTTGCATATGAGTGAAGGGTGTATTAATCACGTATGTTGGGTAAGTATTTCATTAATTGGCTAGAAAAATGTGCTTTGTGCAAAATCTATGTTTTAAGAGGTGTTTCAATGGTATAGATTTAGGTTTTGTTTTAGAAAGTTGATGACATTTAAATTCGTAAACAGTTTAAATCAAGTTTGATTTGAAAATATTTATATTTGAGTGTATTCTGTAACACTTCTGCGAGAGTATCATTTAATTTTGATACATTAAATTAACTATTTGATACATTATTTGGATGCTTTATTTAAACGGATATTGTTAAAATGTTTGGGAAATTGTACAATATTTATTTTTGCTTATAAAATCAGTTTGCACGTTTTAGAGAAAGCATTGAAAATTCATGAGAAAGTACGAGCAATTGTTTTACACCCCTAGTTCATTTTGATGAAGGTCACATGTAATTCACATACTACCTTAAACCATTATTCGAGGTATATTTAACAATAACAATTTGCAATGAAATACTCTAATCCTTCTGTGGTCATTGACAAAGGTTGAGCAGATTAACAAATAATCCTGCTAGATGGGAATCCTTTCCAAAAGCTTAATTCTCCCAATTAACTAAACCTATTAAATACGTTGATTTTCAAATAAATCTTGAATTCACATTACCTGTAATTAGTCTCTTACAATTTACTGTGTCCAGAACATGAAATACGTTTTCACCAAAGAAACCCGTTTTTCTGTTTATCTTACAAAAATTCTGCCAAATAACCAGAGTACAGATTAATTTACTCGGAAAATTCATTACTAATTGTTTCATTAATTGTCATACATTTCAGTTTAGGTTGAAGAACCAGAATGAACGACTTGAAACATGTGCCAGTCTCAGGAGACGGAAAAGTTTCAATATTCGTTTTAGTTTCTGCGGTAGGAGAGAAATATGCTGCGGAACGAGAAAAAAGCTGTTAAAAGTAGTTTCATCAAAAATTGAGATATGTCTTCACTTACTCCATCCCGTATATTGGATATAGATATTATTTCATAGTTATTTAATAGATATACAGCAATGAAAATTGTCTTTCCTGTACACTAACTTTCAAATCACCCAAAGAGGAATCTTGTAACGAAACATCAGACCAGATTTTAACTGTGTTCTACACACATCACATTTCTTTGAAACTTCATGAAATCGTTCACTTTGTAAGAATATATTTTATTTCATTATATTGTTTTATTATACTTAAAATTATTTTTTGGCTACAAATATAAATATTTTTGCTATTTCAAAAAAAAGTCGTATTGTATTAGTGTAACAGGTGGGCAGACTACATATGATGGGTGGGACGAGTGCAAAGTAATACGTTGTTTGACTATTTATTTAACTAATAAAATAAACTACCATCAAGAAAGTTGAGAGTCAATGGTAGAGTTGAGTGGCACAGTTGGTAAACGCATCAGCGAGTTATGCTGATGGGTTCGGGTTCGAATATCTGTCCCGCGTCCTATTTTAATTCAACATAACCTAAAGTTGAAAAGGTAGAATGCACAAAAAATAATAATGACCGAAAACAATCTTTACTCCTGTTAATACTGTGAATTTATATCAGAATTTTGTTGAAATGTTGGAGGTAAAATAAATTTTTAACGCCAGAAGAAGGGTCAGGAATATATCCACTATTACTCAATCACTTCAGAAAATATAACCCAGAATTTAAATCTAATTTTTAAAATTATTATTATTTTAAAATTTTGTATGAATTATTATTATTTTTAGATTATTTATCATATTTTAAAATCCAGTTTTATTGTTTTGTGAAGTGAGAACAAAATTTCTGAATTGTTTGGCGAAATACAGCTTTTCGTGAATGAAATTATGATTAAATTTTAAGAGTTGTGCCACACTTACCGTGTTTGTTACGTAAATAATTAAATGAGCGATGGATCACATAGCTTGACAGAGTGCAATGTAATAAGGGAAACGTCCATAGATAACAGAAGATATGCCAAGTGAGTCAATAAAAGCGAACACCTGAAATAACTCCTAGGCAAATAAAGATACTGAAGTGCTGAATTCACTATGACAGAACATAAGATTTCAGAGATATTTACATTCTTAATGAGTTTTTAAAGGAAATAACTATTACATAATTTTTTCACAGCTACGTCAATTTCCTTACAAATATGAACAATAATCATCTTACATTATTGAATTTCATATAATTACAACAGAGATACAGCAAAGCGGATAATTAAACGTCACCTAATGTAAAATATGAATTAAGTCATGGTTTACGTGTGGGTGAAACCCTCCGGCACTGAGTGAAAAATATCCAAATTTCTATGTCATTATACCAAATATTCAACAATTTATGATGCTTTATCTGTATTGTTATTTCTTCAAATTCAATTTAGGGGGATGTAAATGAAAATGATCATTTAATTTCAAATAAATTTTGTTCGTTTCTCACCTTGGCACACCTAATGTTCATTAATTACAGTATCGTATAAACAGTACTATTAAATTTTATTACATTTTTGAAGACCATGACTTGTATATTATTTTTTGCAACAATTATCTAGTGATTTATTTCAATAACGTGTCAGATATTTTCGCAATTTTGTACAGTGCAATACTAACACACCATTTAGCTTTGGGAACAAGAGAGATGCAAATTAGAATTCAGATTCGAGAGAAATAAACCATTCAATTTTCATTAAAAAACTAAGTGTTGATAACAAAATATGGATAATTTTATTATACCTGTTTAGATCTCAAATATCATTGTTCTGAGGAATGCCCTGAAATTTTTTTCGTTCAATGGATGTCAAGAAAAAGGTACATTTATAGTGAAAAGGGTAGTTTTGAAAAAAAAAATTGAAATTTACTGTACGTATAAATTTACACACACTATATTTAAATTTTAAACCGTACGGAATCGTTAGATTGTCCCAATACTTTGTGAAACTTTTCAAGAACTTAAAACTATTAAAAACTGCAATAAATTCAAAATTGCAAATTTTTAATCCAAGTATTGATATTTTCCATCAAAAAGTCCATATTCAGTAGAAGAAATTGTCCAAACCTACTGCCTTTCAACAATTTATCCGGAAGAAACATATAAACTACTTCATTACATCAATTGTTTCAAAAACAGAGTTGCTCAAAATGATAATAATTCACTTTCAGGGTAATAAAATAATCACAAAATAAAATAATTCATTATTTTATGTAGTGAAAATAACGAGTAAAAATATTCACTCATTTGACAAACATTAATTGACGAATAACAAATTATTATTTTATTTGACGTAAATAAATAAAGAATAAAAAGTTATCCAGTTTTGACGTACAATGAATAATAAAATGTTAATCACCCTATAGTCGCACAATAAATAAATTGTTATTCAGTTGTTTAACGTCTAATAAATAACAAAACGATTTTCATTTGTTAGCGGCACAGTGAAAAAATAGATATACACTAGTTTGACACACAATGAATAACAAAATTTTATTCATTTACACAATAAATAAAAAGTTTTTTTTATGGATACGCAATAACAAGTTATTTTTAGTTGTTACAATACATAAACGTTTTCATTTATTATAGTATTCTTCTTCCTGCTACAATGAATAACAAGTAAAGCCATACTCTCTTTTTTTGTTTGAAGGAATAACTCGTATACGAATGACGGTAGTACTGTCGCACCAATAAATAAATAAATAAATTTATTGTCACAAAAACCAGTTCACACTGCGTATGGCCACGTGAATGACAATAAACTAATGTACTCTCCGGAAGCAAGCAAGGGACCATCCCATCAATTCCGATCAAGGGCTCTAAGGCAGAGGCGGATTGAAAAAATTCAGGAAACTCCTAGAAAAGATAAAACGTTAGCTACGTGTTATAATACAAATATAATATAAACAAGTTTGTACTTTAACACAAAAAAATAATTTCACATGTTAGAATTATTATCGCACTATTGATTATTCCGAATAAAGTGTTCTAAATATCATAAAAATTGAAATAACTCTAAAATAACGATTTATTGCTTCAATAGACGCGCTCCAAGACTAAAGCCTAGAGAACCTATATAAAAATCCCCCTCTACCCGAAAAAAACGGAGAAAAACCCGGGCCTGGAGGGGTCTACAAAATTAATGTACACAACCGTACCAAAATTGAGTACAAATAATATGAATCACAAGACACAACACAATCATGTAAGAAAATAGTTTTTGAAATCCTCACAAGTTATTTTAAAAGTACTACAGCAATGTCGTGGTAAAGTACAAAACGGATTTAACTTTTACTAAAATCAATAAATTCTTTTACATTGTGGAAACACTGGTGCAGAAGGTAGTTTTTAACCGCGGATTTGAAGAGATTCAATTTAATAATATCTTTTATATTCTTGGGAAGGGAATTATATACAACGATTCCCGAATGATACGGTCCTTTTTCGTAAAGAGAGGTTGACACTCTAGGGCGAAGAATATTATTCGTAAAGCGAGTATTGTGTTCGTGAAAGAGACTGTTTCGTGTGAAGCAAGGGTGGCACTTCAGTAATTCGGTCTTAACAAACACTACCATTTCATAAATATAAATGCAGGGAAGTGTTAAGATATTTACTCCTTAAATAAAGGTTTACAAGAGTTTCGGGGGAGAGATTTACAAATTATCCGAACTATCCTCTTCTTAATTCTCAAAGTTCGAATGCTATGACCGGAATTGCCCCAGAAGGTAATGCCGTAACGTAAATGGGAGTAAACGTTTGAAAAATATACGCAACGAGAAATTCGTAGACTAACTACATTAACTAAGATTCGGAATGCGTAACAAAATTTGCTTAATTGGGAATTAAGATTGTCAACGTGACAATTCCATTTGAGGTTGTCTGGAATATGGAGACCTAATAATTTTGTATTCGTAACAGTTTTTAAATGTGTTCCGTTTAAAGAAAGAGAAACCTGTGATAAATATTTTGTGATACTATTGTGAAATGATATATACACTTTTTTTGTCAGTGTTTACTATGAGACGATTTGCATGGAACCAAGCCGAGAGGTTAGACAAAACGTTTTGAGCGTTGGCGTGTTTACATTGTAAATTATTGTCATCAGTAAAAGGAGTCATTTTGCAATATTATGTGGATGATGACATGTCGTTCACATACAATAAAAAGAGTGCAGGGCCGACAATTGATCCTTGGGGTACTCCGCAAGTAAGTGACTTTGTTTCTGAAAGACAATGCTGAAGTACTTTCTTTTTAATATAGGATATTTCAACCTATTGATATATATCTCTTAAATAAGAAGTTAGCCATTGTTGAGGAAGTTCACGAATGCCTGAAGAATGCAATTTTGGAAGGGGAATTTCTTGATCGATGACATCGAATGCTTTGGATAAATGAAGAAAAAAACTCTGACGATTTTCTCCACGGTCAAGAGAAGTGGTAACATCGTTTAACAAAGAAAATATGGCACTCGTAATGGAAAATTATTTCCTAAAATTGTGTTGATCGTCAGAGAGCATGTTACTTTTTGATAAAAAATCTAGACGCTAATAGAACAATTTTTCTAGGATTTTTGAGAAAGTGGTTATTAGAGATATTGGTCGATTATTTCCAACATTGAGTTTGTTTCCTTTCTTGTGTAGAGGTTTCATTTTAGGTCCCTTAAATAAGTTAGGAAACACCCTTTCCGATAAAGAATTATTAAAAATATTTATAAGTGGATTTAATATAACCGACTGGGATTAAGATAATAACCGGGCCGAAAATTTAACAAGAAACTCGGATATGTCATCTATACCTGTTGAAATTTTGTTTTTTAATGAACTGAAGGTTCTCATGACTTCACTGGCATTGGTTTCTGAAGTAAACATAGAATTGGGTATGTTGGTGGATATAATTGGAGGACATTGATAAGGAGACAATGAGTTTGTTATTTTACCTTCTTCTGAGAAGTAAGAATTAAACAAATTTGCGATGTCCTGTGGATTTGATACAATTTTGCCTTCGTTTAGTAGAGCAATATTTTCTTCGCGATTTACAGGAGGTGACGTGTAATTTTTAACATAATTCCACATGTCTTTCGTCCGGTTGTTCGATTTTAGTATCTGCCTGTCGTTTTCCATAACTTTATCTGCATAAACAACTTTTCGAAAAATAGTCTTATATTACGAAAATAGTCATGGAATTCGGGTGGTTTGTCATAGAGTTTTGAAAGATAATTTAAGCGTTGTTTTTTGAAGAAATTCTTATTCCTTGAACGATCCATCTATTGTGTTTCTTTGTGTCAATTAACTTTTGTTTTATAGGAAAGCTCGAGTTGTAATGTTTTAGGATGTTGAGATAAATACATTGAATTTGTCGTCGGTGTTTTGGTAATTGTAAACATCATTCCAAGTTTCCTCACGCAAATGATTTTTAAATATGGATAGATTTCTGTCATTAAACTCTCTAGAAAACTTGTAAAGGATTTTAAGTGGTTTTAGTTTATCTTTGATGGTGAATACTTGATGGTGAATTTTTTTGCTGTATCCGGCGCTAAATACTTCAGAGAAATACGAGATTTTATTGTTGACAATAATCTGAACTAGCAATGGTGGAAAAGAACCGGAGAGGCGAGTAGGATCCTATATCGTAGTAATAAGTTTGAAGGATTCGATAAGATTCGTGAATCGATTAATTGGTGAATGCGCGGAGTCGGATGTACTCAGGAAATCAATGTTGAAATCGCCACATATAAAGATAAATTTAGTAGATTTACGTGTAATATGTTTTTAAATAATTTCGAAGTTTCGAAAAAATATGTCAAGATCTGATTGAGGAGGTCTATAAATTCACAATGCAATAACAAAGTGTCGAACAGATTAACTGCAGAAAATTGGAACACACAATCAACGCAGTAGTTCATGTAGCCTGAAAACCGAGAAGATAAATTATCATTACGAACATAGATACACGTACCTACGTGTGGATTTAAAATTTTGCTGACAGTAAGAACTTGCTAAATAATAATTAGAAATAGCAGTATCATTGATCCTGTTAGTTGAATGCCAATGTTCTGTGAGGCATAGCAAATCGAATGGATTATTGTTATCAGAATTTCAATGTCTTTCGATTTGTTAGAAAGGGATCGGACTTTATGATGATATATAATTATTTTATTTTCGCAAAGAGTTTGTGTTTCTCGAGAAATGGAATCGAAGTTAGGAGCAGGAGGAGGTATAGGAGTGGGTAAAGGGGCAGGTGGATGATGTGAGGTCAGATGTGAAGCTAGGAGAGAACCGAAATTATGTTTCCCGGACAGTTTCAGATGTGAAACGTGCTGGGTAAAGTACTTGGCAGTCAGGTGTGGCTGCAAATAAAGAATTGTGATTTTTTTGCCTGCCAGGAGATGTTTTATGGAGATGTTTGCCAGGTTAATTTCGTGGTTTATTTGTGGGACGTTGAAGCGTGGAAGCAGGCTACAGTACTATGTTTGTGTGCTGAGAAGCCATTTTTAGTATTTGTTCATGTTCAGAAACGTTGAAATGACCTCCCAAGTTAATAGCATTCTGCCCACCTATGATGATTACTGTGTTCCGCTCTGTGAGTGTCATAGTGTAGGCGTCTAGTTCTCGAATAACTTGAACCAAACGAGCGTTTGGTTTGAAATCACCGGAGGCTGAGAACTGGTTGGGAAGCAATCAACGCAAACCGGAGTACATGTGGCGACCGTGCAAATCAGCTATCATGAGCACGTTCGACATCTGCGTGGACGTGTTTGCTTCATATCTGGGTAGCACTACTTTGCGTGGTTTTGAGCGGCTGTGCTTACCAGTGTGTGGTTTGTGAAGGGGTTTAGGTACTAGACGGGAAGGGATCAAACGAGTAGAAGAATTAGGTAAGGGGGAAAAATGGGACACTTCATCTCACATACTACACCTATTCTGAGTGAAGAGTTGGGGTGGTGCGTGTGTCATTGGGCTAACCAGGTGATAGCAGTTGGAAGGCGGCAAGAATTCCTGACAATAGTCCAAATGCCGATCGTGTTCTTATTGACCTCTTTCAGCGCACTGAGCCGTGTGTCAATATAATGTTTCAAGTCATTAAACGCCTTTAGAAGATCAACGTTGAATGCGTTGAGTAATGCGATAGTTTCCATTGTTGTAAGTTGGTTAGAAACTTAACGACAAAAGCAAATGAGTATACACAAAAACTGACATCTAACACTGAATGAAGGATATTAGTATAATAATAAATTTATTTCTACGGAACATGTAAATGAGATATTAAATAAACAAATAAATAAATAACAACTAAAATAATTATTTAGAACGAAAACTGTAGGTTAATAAATTCGACAATAACTACTTTACATTATGTTAAAATGTAAATAAATACGAAAAAATCAAGAAATGCGAATTGTAAAATGTAATAATTCTATGTAATTATGACGACGAAACTTGAGCAATGCGACAATGCAGTACGGTTTCTTTGAAAGTTTAATTATTATGTAATAGAATATGCACGAGAAAATCTTAATTCACCCATATGTATACTCTTGATGCTCCAAGAAACTAAATTAATGATTCCGTTTGCACTTACGTAACCTTCATCACACCTTCGAGTAGTATTTGAACGAATACCATACGAAGTATGCTATGTCCGTTATACTTGATAAACCAGTATGTGAATGTGATATTTTTCAATCGCTGTTTGAATTCATACTGATTGTCATAAATCTGTGCAAACAAGAATTTGATCAGATCTTGGGATTTACTTGAAACACACAAAAACCGTTTTTGAGTGTTGTTTAATAATACGATTACTGGTAATAATATTATCACCTATGTATGTGATACATATAAACAATACTCATTTCCCTTTTTATCACATCACAGAATAATTCATTTGGTAGAACTGCCACAACAATCTCTATAAAGATACACGCACGTTTACATTTTATTGCAAAATTTAAATATATTGCATAAATTATAAGAATCTTAAAATGTGACATAGATGAAAGTAGATGTAATCATTATTTCTACACATGTACAAATCGACTTACTTTACTTGGTTAAGTGAATGCAGGGCACTGCTACGTGCTAGTTTTGCAGAAGACTCCCTGCCGTTTTCATTGCGAATGAATTCTATATCTCCTTCTTCAAACACATAACAAAAATTGTAATTTCACAATGGAAATGTTGGAAAATATAGAACCCTGTATGATTGAAATATGGATACAGACAAACCTTGTGACTTTGATTTTAACTTACCAAATGGGGAAAAACCCACTTCAAGATGATGTAACCTGTTTGTTCTGTCAGGAACGTTTCACTGATTCTGAAAGTACATTTACTCAGCCGTCGGTGCAGTATCATGAGAAGGTGTTAGACTACAGAAGCAATCGTATCTTGGGCAGGTTCTTGCAAGAAATTCGATGCTGATCAAGTTTGAAATTAATTTCCAGTGAACTCATCATTTTTTGTAAAAATATCGTCAATTTTTATAGAACAGCATAGGAACATACGTTTTATATAAATCCGAGGTTTCTTTCTGTGTTAAAATAACCCTGTAATTTAAATAATTCTTTGCTTTTTATCAATCAATTTATCTTCATTAGTTTTCTGGGTCGGGCAAGCTCCCACAAAATGTCTATACCTTCTATTCACAGTTTTTACGAAAGATCCTTGAGTATATAAAAAATATCGTGATATCGTGATCCTTGAGTATATAAAAAAATATCTATTACCTCTAGGATGTTTGCATAGATATCTTGGGGATCCGTCATGTGCATGACTTTCAATTTAGACACAGTAGGAGAGCTTCAATCACTCTACACAAAGTGGGATTCCATATATCCACAATCTCATCTATTTAACACGATATTGTAATATTAAATGATTTACACAACCTATTCGAATACAGAATATGAGACGAAAATATTATTTATGAAATATCCTTGAACTCGATATAATAATAGGTGAAATTTTAAATTAAGAAAGAGCTTTCTTCACAATAATTAAATGTTGAAAATTTTCTACAAAATTTTGAGTTTACTGCCAGAAAATTTTAACTAGAATCATAAATTCCTGAAAAATATATTTCTCTGTAGTTAGCAACGAATAGTTGTTTATGCGAAAATGTTTGATGTGGTAGACATCCAATATGTGTACATTACTTCTACATAAAAATTACTGTTATAAAAATTTCATACTATTAATACTACCGTGGAATTTAATTTGTATTTTACAACCAATTATAAAAATAATAGTGCATAGTTAAAATATAACATGACTATCCCGTCTTTGTATGGAAAATATTCTCGCTAATATGTCTCATTTGAGGCAATTGGTAAAGAACAGAAGGAAAAATGTGTAAGATTATTCTAGAAGTTCCTTTAAGAAATAAGGTGTAGCGATATACTTCGTGAATTATAGTCCTAATAACAAACGCCCTGTTGTTAAACACAGTATTATGAACAGTCATCTACGGTCTGTTTAATCTATATTGTGGGGCTAAATTATCTTTTTATGATATTAAGTCTGTTCATACGACGAAACTTGCCTAATACACGTCTTATATCAACATTAAAGATTCCACGAAGTTTCAAAATTTTGAATAAAGTTGTATAAGATTTTATCAAATACTACACTGAATAATCAAACAAAGGAAACATGGCGTTTATCTTGTCTTCTTGTACCTTGGTTTCGAATGTGCACAGCCGCATTGAACTCTGAAGACAAATTGATCATAAACGTCTAGAAACAATTTACGAGTTTGACTTATGGTACACTACTGATAGCATAAAAGGGTCCATTTATTTTTCTAAGTCCCACGCTCTGACCAGTTTTGGATCTGTAAGGTTTGCAACGGATCTCTCCTCTTGCTTTCACTTCGAGAGGGGAAGTTTCGTTCGACCAATCGTAGGTATATTTGAAACGGCACCTATATTTGGAAGACATCGAGTGGCGGGTAAATCGTAACGAGATAAATGTTTCATTACACCGCTATTAAAGAAATATTTTGTATTTTTTTATTATACACATTTTGGACTTCTATAACAAAAATATTCTGTATATTCTTGACTTCAATAAACTTTACCATTCTTTACATTTAAACGACATTTCGAGATTCGTTGTCTCGCAAGGTCTTCATAGGCAATGTAAATGATATTAGTTTCTGTAAAAAACGTTTGCGTAATACTGTGATAAAATATAGTTTTTAACAGAATTTGAATATAATTGCAAGATATCGTATGGAATTGGTATAATTCGAATCACAAATTACTTATAAATATTCCTATAATTTCTTATATTTATACAGTGAAGTAAAGAAATCAAATCTCATTGCCTACAAATGATGTGTATTGTCGAAAGTAATTTCACATAATTTGCGATTCTCTTAAGTTTTTCATATATGTGAAAAGGAATTAAATAAATATAGAAAACGTTTGTCTCAAATATGAACTAATAACACAAAAGTTTAATTCTCGAGTTATAAATAATATAAAACTACTTAAGGAACAAATAAATTACATCTTCTAGTGACATATTTATCCACGATATAACAATTTGGTAGTAAACGTGCAACCTAAAAAAATAATCAGAGATCAATAATATGAAAACCTCGTTGACGAAATTTTTTAACAATTGAAATACTGTATATATTCGACATACTTAACTCACTCCTCATTTATAATGTTAGTATCAATATTCAGATTGATTTATTGATTTCCAGAGCAGGGAACGAACATTGTCATTTAGAAACATTCTTTACTGGTATATAACTTTTTACGAAGCAACATGGATGTTACATTTGTGAAGATAAACGTATTAGTCAGACATTCAGTATAATATTTACAGTAAATTTAAATCGAGCGAGGCAGTTAACAAGGTCGTATTTAGTTTTATATGTTAAGTTATTGTAACTTGTAGTTCNTAACAAGGTCATATTTAGTTCTATATGTTAAGTTATTGTAACTTGTAGTTCCCTGTATTCCTGATTCAGTGTCATATTCTAAGGACTTGTTATTTTAAATCTAGAAATCTTCTCCAATAAACGTAACATTTTGCCGTCAATTCAACAGAGAATTTCATATTTTCAGAAAGTGTTCAACAAATATGGGATATTATACGAAATATGTTTTTTCACTGTAATATTTATGTTACTTATGCATAATATTTTAATGGCGTTCTACTTTTTACTGGCTGTAAAATTAGAAATTTAGATCGCTGTAATTTTCCTCTCGGACATACGACGAAGGCGCCAATGACACGTAATTTTGTTTAACAAATAGAAGAAACTTTTATATTTGATTGTCAAATGATAGAGCAGGAACAACGAAGAGATTTATAACGAAACACGCGGAGAGGAATACATTTTAGTTTTATGTTAGTGTAAATTGCATTATGACTCTGAAAGGCTAAACCTTCACAACATCTAGGGTTTTCTTTTTTCCTTTTTAATGTTTGTAGAAAAAATTAATTTATCTACAATAATGTAGTGTAATTTTAAAAAATACAAAATAAGAATACAGGGACCCTTAAGATGATTCTAAACTAGCATCACAACATTGACACGCACGATTAAATTGCAATAGACTGTTTAACCAACAATTAAGTGATTAATTGTTTATAATAAAATTGCATAATTAATAGAGCATATACCTTTTTCTTTAGTAAATATTGTTCTCCAAAAGTATAATGTTGTAAATCTAGATGCTATATGTATAAATATTTATTGAAAATATAGTTTGGATATATATTAGACCCGTTTCCTACTCAATATTTTTATTAAAATAAAGTTATAATACTAGGGGTATAATTACGTACAAGTTAATTTCTTTTAGTGTCGTTGTTTTCTTTATATGTAAGTTATTTGCTATTAAATTCATAAAAAAAAATTTTGCATATGTTTTTGAAATTTTGAAGAACTTTTCTAAATTCGTCGTAAAATACATCAATCAACACTTTCATTTACACATGAAGAAACTAAAATATCGAAACTTAAAGTGAGCATAAATAGAAATTATTTTATAGAAACTTTGTCGTCTCGTCGGCAACTTTGCTAAGATGAACTTGGCACTGCCACGTTGCCATGTATGTTGTAATGCTACGTTGCCGAATTGACAATTGCTCAGCGTATGTTTTAAGATTTTCCTAAGCAATGTGAGGGCATGAATTAAGGTTTCGTTCATTACAGCTTCCAAAGAGATATTACGAGCTCAATTGTGGTATACACCATTTTCAAAAATCAGTTCACACTTGGATTCGAACCCACCTTGTCTCTGGTGAAAGAACAATAATAGCAGTGCTTTCTCAGCCAATTACACTTTTGCTGGAGGAGGTAAAATGTCTGTTGAAAAATTTGAACAAATAAATAGCCACTCAAGTTCGCGTGTTTTAGTCGGTTTGACAATGAATGATATTCTTTTTTCTTGAATTGCCCGTTGCAACATTGCGGGATTTAATATTTAATAGATTTATAAATAATATAATTAATTGAGTTGAGAGTGCAATTACAATTACAATTATTTTATTTGATACCAGAACTTTGTAATATTTGTAATAACAAAGTGAAATAATACTTTGAAATTAAATTGACGTCATCAGAATTATTTTAATAATTCCTCATAATATCATTATTTAGTATACCTTGTTGAAATAAATTCTTTTAACTGTGTCTGTAAGTAGTGTTTCCAATATCTTATCTTACCTGATCAGATACGCTCGTGTTTCTCTGTGGAAGGGGTACCTGTCTCACACAAGGAACCTGTCTCACACGTTGTTTCTTCTTCCTCTCACACAGGTTCCCAAAGGTATTACAAAGTTCTGGTATCAAACGAAATAATTTTAATTGTAATTGTACTCTCAACTCAATTAATCATATTATTTATAAATCTATTAAATCTTAAATCCCGCGGTGTTGCAAGAGGCAATTCAAGAAAAAAAGAATATCATTCATTGTCAAACCGACAAAACACGCAGCCTTGAGTGTCTATTTATTTGTTCGAATTTTTAAAAGACATTGTACATCCTTCAGCAAATGTGCAATTGGCTGAGAACACTAAAGCACTGCTATGATGGTTCTGTCACCACAAGGTGGGTTCGAATCCTAGCGTGAACTGATTTTTGAAAATGGTTTATACAACAATTCAGCTCGTAATATCTGTTTGGGAGCTGTAATGAACGAAACCTTAATTCATGCCCTCACATTGATTAGGAAAAACTTAAAACATACGTTGAGCAATTGTCAATTCGACAACGTAGCATTACAACACACATGGCAACGTGGAATGGCACTTTACGACAAAGTTCATCTGCCGACCACAGGACAAAGGTTTTATAAAATAATTTCTATTCATGTTCTCTTTAAGTTTCGATGTTTTAGTTTCTTCATGTGTAAATGAAAGTGTTGATTGATGTATTTTACGACGAATTTAGAAAAATTCTTCAAAATTAAAGTAAACATGTGGAAAAAAAATTTATATTGAATTTAAAAGCAAATAATTTATATTTAAAGAAAACAATGATACTAAAAGAAATTCACGAGGTCGTAATTATACCCCAAGTATTAAAACTTTATTTTAATAAAAATATTGAGTAGGAAACGGGCCTAATGTATATCCAAACCATATTTTCAATAAATATTTATTCATGTAGGATCTAGATTTACAACATTATACATTTGGAGAACAATGTTTACTAAAGAAAAACGTATATGTACTATTAATTTAAACTTACAATTTTCGTAGCAATAAAATAGCAATCGCTTTACATAATAAACTCAAATTCCCCCTCTACAGAGTAACATGAGGCCGTCTGATCAGATAAGGTATTTCAAACCTTTCTTCTTCTAGTCGTAGATGAAAGAAATAATTAATAAATACCTAGAAAGAAATAATTAATAAATACCTAGAAAGTGAGAGAATTTGCGCAGGTGATTTTAACTTTCGCTTTACTTGAACGCAAAGGCTACTTCATTTGAAGGTCAAAGTATACTTTTGAAAAATATTCAAAAACTGTCCCAACTATTTTATTTTTCTTAAATATACTGTATTCATAGTGTATTTGATATATGTTTAATCCGCATTGTCGGTAAAGTTTGGAATAGATGCAGTGAAATAATTTCCACTCACATCGCGTACTTCTCCCTTTACCAATGGTGACAATCCAAAGAGTGTGTTTGTAGATATGTCATTTTAATGTTATTTTTAAAGGAGAATAGAAGATAGTGTGCATCTCATGTTTCTCATTGTATTTGGAATCTTCCACCCACACGAACGTCCTTAGTCGCGAATTCACATCCAATGACGGTGTATCCAGTGACGGTGAAGAGAAAGAGAGAGAGGGAGAGGGAGAAAGAGAGAAGTAGGAACAAAGAAAGAAAACAAGAATCTGTTGTTGTATTTCACAATTTCATTTGAATAAATTAATGAAAGAGATTTCAGTTTTAGTTATATTTGTTGTAATCTAAAACACGTTTTTTGTAATATTAATCTCGGATCACGATTTTATATGCTACACGATTACAACCAGAACATTATTGTAGAACATTATATTATTAGAACATGTAATTTATTAGTTCCTTCAGTGGTTTAATGTGATTTATAACACAAGAAATAAAATTTTGTGTTATTACTTCATATTTTATACAAAACTTTTCAATATATATTTAATTTCTTTTGACATATATGAAAAAATAAAAGAATCACAAATTATGTGAAATTACGTTAGACAATACACGTGAAGAGAGAGGGNGAAAGAAAGAAAGAAAGAAAGAAAGAAAGAAAGAAAGAAAGAAAGAAAGAAAGAAAGAAAGAAAGAAAGAAAGAAATAGGAAGAAAGATAAAGAAAAGAACCTATGATATTAATATGAATTAATACATTTCAATTTGAATGGAATAAATAAAAATTTTTAATTTATTCATATCTGAAACGAGGTTTTCGTATTATTGATCTCTGATTATTTTTTTAGGTTGCACGTTTACTACCAAATTGTTATATCGTGGATAAATATGTCACTAGAAGATGTAATTTATTTGTTCCTTAAGTAGTTTTATATTATTTATAACTCGAGAATTAAACTTTTGTGTTATTAGTTCATATTTGAGACAAACGTTTTCTATATTTATTTAATTCCTTTTCACAT